>BQNB010025577.1:0-59497 GCA_026074375.1 Tanacetum coccineum | reverse complement strand
TCACCCGGAAAAGATTTTCATTAAAAATTAAAATATTTTTAATAAAAATTAAAATATTTTATAAACTTTTATAAAAATTGAAATGTTGTAGTTCAATTAAAATGTGAGGCTGAGAAACTTTTATAAAAATTAAAAGATGTATAATTTTTAGTAAATTTTTTTAGTAATTTTTTTTTATATTTTTTTAATGAAAGATTTTTAATAAAAAAAATTATACACAATAAATAAAAACTATAAGTTTTTAATAAACTTTTAAAATATTTTTAATAAAGGCTTTCCCGGACGACATTAGATGTTCAACGGATGAGTCGATATACTATCGTTGTACATTAGATGTTTAACGGATGAGTCGATATGCTATCGTTGTACATTAGATGTTCAACGGATGAGTCGATATGTTGTCGTTGTACATTAGATGTTCAACGGATGAGTCGATATGCTATCGTTGTACATTAGATGTTCAACGAATGAGTCAATATGTTGTCGTTGTACATTAGATGTTCAACGGATGAGTCGATATGTTGTCGTTGTACATTAGATATTTAACGGATGAGTCGATATACTGTCGTTGTACATTAGATGTTTAACGGATGAGTCGATATGTTGTCGTTGTACATTAGATGTTCAACGGATGAGTCGATATACTATCGTTGTACATTAGATGTTCAACGGATGAGTCGATATGCTATCGTTGTACATTAGATGTTCAACGAATGAGTCGATATACTATCGTTGTACATTAGATGTTCAACGGATGAGTCGATATGCTATCGTTGTACATTAGATGTTCAACGGATGAGTCGATATGCTATCGTTGTACATTAGATGTTCAACGGATGAGTCAATATGTTGTCGTTGTACATTAGATGTTCAACGGATGAGTCGATATACTATCGTTGTACATTAGATGTTTAACGGATGAGTCGATATGCTATCGTTGTACATTAGATGTTCAACGGATGAGTCGATATGCTATCGTTGTACATTAGATGTTCAACGGATGAGTCGATATGCTATCGTTGTACATCAGATGTTCAACGGATGAGTCGATATGCTATCGTTGTACATTAGATGTTCAACGGATGAGTCGATATGCTATCGTTGTACATTAGATGTTCAACGGATGAGTCGATATGCTATCGTTGTACATCAGATGTTCAACGGATGAGTCGATATGCTATCGTTGTACATTAGTTGTTCAACGGATGAGTCGATATGCTATCGTTGTACATCAGATGTTCAACGGATGAGTCGATATGCTATCGTTGTACATCAGATATTCAACGGATGAGTCGATATGCTATCGTTGTAGATTAGATGTTTAACGGCTCAATTATAACGATGATAGTCATAACAAAGGTAGCAAAACTACTTAGAAATCACACATGAGTAGCTAGAACATGATAAGTAAGTGTCTCAATCTCTGGTGAGTTATTTCCTTCTTGATCTTCCTCTTCGCGATGATTCTCTGCTATCGTTACACATTAGATGTTCAGCGCATGAGTCGATATGCTATCGTTGTACATCAGATGTTCAACGGATGAGTCGATATGCTATCGTTGTACATCAGATGTTCAACAGATGAGTCGATATGCTATCGTTATACATCAGATGTTCAACGGATGAGTCGATATCCTATCGTTGTACATCTGATATTCAACGGATGAGTCGATATGCTATCGTTGTACATTAGTTGTTCAACGAATGCGTCGATATGCTATCGTTGTACTTCAGATGTTCAACGGATGACTCGATATGCTATCGTTGTACATCAAATGTTCAACGGATGAGTCGATATGCTATCGTTGTACATCAGATGTTCAACGGATGAGTCGATATGCTATCGTTGTACATCAGATGTTCAACAGATGAGTCGATATGCTATCGTTATACATCAGATGTTCAACGGATGAGTCGATATGCTATCGTTGTACATCAGATGTTCAACGGATGAGTCGATATGCTATCGTTGTACATTAGATGTTCAACGGATGAGTCGATATGCTATCGTTGTACATTAGATGTTCAACGGATGAGTCGATATGCTATCGTTGTACATTAGATGTTCAACGGATGAGTCGATATGCTATCGTTGTACATTAGATGTTTAACGGATGAGTCGATATGCTATCGTTACACATTAGATGTTCATCGGCTCAATTATAACGATGATAGTCATAACAAATGTAGCAAAACTACTTAGAAATCACCCATAAGTAGCTAAAACATGATAAGTAAGTGTCTCAATCTCCGGTGAATTATTTCCTTCTTGATCTTCCTCTTCGCGATGATTCTCTGCTATCGTTACACATTAGATGTCCAACGGATGAGTCGATATGCTATCGTTGTACATTAGATGTTCAACGGATGAGTCAATATGCTATCGTTGTACATTAGATGTTCAACGGATGAGTCGATATGCTATCGTTGTACATTAGAAGTTTAACGGATGAGTCGATATGCTATAGTTACACATTAGATATTCATCAGCTCAATTATAACGATGATAGTCATAACAAAGGTAGCAAAACTACTTAGAAATCACCCATAAGTAGCTAGAACAAGATAAGTAAGTGTCTCAATCTCCGATGAATTATTTCCTTCTTGATCTTCCTCTTCGCGATGATTCTATGCTATCGTTACACATTAGATATCCAACGGATGAGTCGATATGCTATCGTTGTACATTAGATGTTCAACAATGAGTCGATTTGCTATGTTGTACATTAGTTGTTTAAACGGAAATGAGTTGCTATTGCTATTGTTACAACATTTAGATGTTAATCGGCTCAAATTATAAACGGGAAGTCATAACAAAGGTAGCAAAACTACTTAGAAATCACCCATAAGTAGCTAGAACATGATAAGTAAGTGTCTCAATCTCCGGTGAATTATTTCCTTCTCGATCGTTACACATTAGATGTTCAACGGATGAGTCGATATGTTATGGTTATACATTAGACGTTCAACGGATGATTCGATATGTTATGGTTATACGTTAGCCTGTTAAGGGTTGTAGCCAATATGGATAACCAGTACCAAATACTAACTAACAGTACTAACTACTCTACCAGTATTAACATCTTTATACTGGCAGACTTAACTACTTACTCTACCATTTTTAAGGTGTGTTCATTAGACTCCCGCCAAATACTCCCGCCAAAAACTACCGCCAAATACTCCCGCCAAATACTCCCGCCAAATACTCCCGCCAAAAACTTGCGCCAAATACTCCCACCAAAAACTCTTTTATACCATAAAAGCAGATACTATCACAACCACAAACATATCACACACTCTTACCATCACAACCACAAAAAGATGGTGAAGATGGTGCCACATGAAGCTTTTGCGTGTAGTTGTGCAGAAGGAGATGTAGTTCTCCGACAATCGTATAAACCTGAGAGTTACGGTAAACTATACTATGCATGTCCAAAATCAAAGGTGAACAATCACATGTTTTTTATTTGTGTAATATATAAATATTCTGGTTAGTTGTTAAAAGAATTGATTTCTTTACTATTTAACAGCCTCCGAAACATTTTGGATGTGGATTTTTTTATGGAAAGAGACCCGACTTCGTGAATTGATGAGTTCTCCTGGAGCTCCATCGACTCCAAGTTACTCTGCAGGACATTCAACACCTCCAAACTATTCTTCAGGACCTTCAACGCCTCCAAGCTATTCTTCAGGACCTTCAACACCTACAAACTATTCTCTAGGATCTTCAAGAAATGGAGAGTGCTCAAACTGCAAGCACTTGCGTGGAAAGATAAGTGTACTCAAGGCAACAATGGACATGCATATGCATCCGGAACAACACACAGTTAATTCGGCTGCACTATTTCACGAAGTTCTCAATGAAATGGAAAAACTTGATTTGGAGTAGTTTGTCATGTGCAATGTAATTCGTATGATTTGGAGTAGTTTGTCATTTGCAATGTAATTCGTATGTTTTATTGTATGTGAAGATTTTGTTTAAACTTTTATGATATGAATGTGTTTATGTATAACGATATCACCTCGACATGCCAATGGTACAAACATTAACACACCTTAAAAACGTATCTATATTTTTTGTTAAAATATACGGAATATCGGACCGAAACGAACCTAAAAAACGTAGTTTAGTTGAAAGTCAACAAAGTCAAACACTATCCCCGGCGACATGTCGCCGGGGAAACTGTCCAAAAATAAACCAGGAGCCCATTTTGGTAATATAAAAGCCCAAACCAATCGACACTAATTATTTTTTTTAATTAACATGGTATCCCCAGCCACATGTCGCTGGGGAAAATAATGTTCACGTCACCACAAAAGTTATTAACACTAATTATTTTTTTTAAACTAACAAAGGAATCCCCGGCGACATGTCGCCGGGGAAAACGAAGCGGGAAAAATTCCCGCCACGTTTACGTACAAATAATTGGTCAAGATATAACGATATTGAAAAGTTTTGATTTCTTTGACTTAATAAGTCTACGAGAATTGGTGCCACGTAGGACCAATTTTTGTCGTTTAGCGACTTTTCCCCAGCGACAAATGTCGCTGGGGAAAATGCCGTCACCTGTTCCCATATTTCTTGTAGTGATCGTATCGAAAACGATAGCTATTTAGCGAAAAATGAGGATGACGTGGAAAGTGAAGAGTTTGATGACAAGTTGTTGAAATCGAGTTCGGAGGAGGAAGAGTTAGTGGATGTTTATAATTCGACGGATACCGATGAGGATGAAGGCGGCTATTTAGAAATGGAGGAGGTGAATTAATGCTGATCCACTTTATATTGTTTTTGTGATTTTTGTTGCTAGATTGAGGAGGAGAATGTACCTGAAATTGATAAGGAGACGCATCGGCTTGCCATTGTTAATTTGGATTGGAGTCAATTTCAGGTGAGTCGTTTGTATGTTTAGGGTATATTTGGCGAAAATAGGAGTAGATGTAAGTAGCTGTAGCGGTTTTGTTTAATACAAGTGTTTGGTAATGTAGCACTAAATAAATTTAGTGTGTAAAATGAAGTAAAAGTAGCTGAAGAGTGTAGGCGTGTGACATAGGTAATATTAGTAGATGAAGAGTGTAAAAAATAACAATTTTTAGTCGGAAGTACTGAATTTGGTTAACTAATTGGCTCTTCTTGTTTGGAATTTAATCATGTTCGGGTGGGTTTATTCATGTTATTTACATTTGTCACTGTTAGCAGAATGAGAGGTGATGAATATTTAGGCCTAATAATTAGGGATACGACATTTGGTCTAGTTGATTGGTAATAAATTTGTCAAAGCCTAAGAAATTCAGGTTTATGTGAATTTAGCTAAACATGCGGGTTTTAGTGAGACATATACTTCCACTTGCCCTTGATGCTTCATTCCAAGAAAATAAATTTACATATAAACGATATTTTCTACTCTTATGATATACTTATGGATCTAATAAGCTGTTAATTTATATCTTGGGAGAACCAACTCAATTAATGCTCACATACAAACCTGTTATGCTAGTTAAAATAGTTTCAGATATGGATTCTATATTTGTGTGTTTACGGTGTAAGGGTAAAAAGATTGATGCACTTTGGATAAACTGGATGTAGGTTTTTCAATATCCATACCCCACTACCCCAGTGTTCAAGTAAACAAAATTAATGGACTTTTCATATCTGATCCCATGCCATACATTATTCTAAGTAACAAATTAAACACCATTATAATCCTTTCGATGATTCCTTTGATCCCCTCTTACAGGCGGACTAAAAAGGGGGGCCAAGAACATATCGCTAGCCCAAGTCTACAGCCAAGTCAAAAGCGACATAAAATGCCGTCATTTTAACCGAGGCTTTATGGGTGTAGACTAACAACAGCCGAAAAGACCGCCATGGCTGCATTAGTGTAAATGCCTTGCCAAGATACGGCCTTTCTCACTCTGAAAATCGTATCGTGGCTGACAAAAATGAAAAAATAGCTACACTCGCAATTGCTGCAACCTCAACAGGTTACCTCGCCAATATGCGGGCATTCTTAACTTTAATCGAAAGCATTCAGACTCATTAATAGCCGTTTGAAACGAAGCCATCTTATGTTAACATATCAAATAGACGAATCTATCTATTATACTAAAAGATACAGTCCCATAATTTATTGAGGCAGTATCCATCAAAAGATTAATGCTCAAGTATTCAAATGAAAAAGCAGATGCACTCGCAATGGTTGCAACCTCAACAGGTTACCCCGCCGCGGACATTCTCAACTTTAATCGAAAACATTCAGACTCATCGATAGTGTTTGAAACGAAGCCATCATATGTTAACATATCAAATAGAATAATATCTGCTCAGGTATTCAAATGAGAAATCAGATGCACTCGCAATGGCTGCAACCTCAACAGGTTACCCCGCCAATATGCAGGCATTCTCAACTTTAATCGAAAGCATTCAGACTCATCGATAGCCGTTTGAAACGAAACCATCTTATGTTAACATATCAAATAGACGAATGTAACAATAAAAATCAAATAAAACAGAAAACAAAATTACTGTAAAAATTAGGTTTTTCAACCTCCATACAAAACACTAATAGCACCACAAAAACGGGTACCTCTTATGTCGTCGATGACGCAAATAAAATTATGGTTTCCAGCAAACCCCAAAAATTAGGGCTTTCAACCAAATGTTTCAATAATACCAATTCATTCGTCGATGAAACAAATAGAATTAGGGTTTCCAGCAAACCTCAAAATTTAGGGCTTTTAACCATTTGTTTCAATAATACCAATTCATTCCGCCACAATCAACAATCGGTAACCATATCAATAAAATACTTCAGGAACCGTTCATATTCAATCAACCCTTCCCCTTCCTGTTGAATACAAAGATGTTACATGGTGGCTAATTGCATTAAGTGTTAAAGTACTTGAATAACACTTCCACCTTTTATAACCGGCTTAAGCTTTTAATGAATACTGCCCTGATAAATTAAGGGGCTGTATCTTTTAGTATAATAGATATTCCCTACTTACAGATACATGTTAAGGGGGTGTTTGGCTAAGCTTATATGATGAGCTTATGAGCTTATGAGTTTATATGTGTTAAATAAGCCAAAACTAAGTGTTTGACTAAGCTTATATGACTGGGCTTATGAGCTTATATAAGAGCGTTTTGGTAAACCCAAACTTTGTAGCTTATATAAGGAGAGGTGGGCTTAAGAATAGTACTCCCTCCGTCCCTAAATAAGTGTCCACTATTGACTTTTGAAGTCATTCTTTTGCAACTTTGACCTTAATTATTTCTTTTTGTGTTATATAATACTTGATGCAAAATATATGAATAGATTGGGTTTTAGATGTATTTTCATTGATATAGTTTTCATTAAGTATTATATAACATAAACAAAATAATTTAAGGTCAAAGTTGATGAAAAAAGACTCTAAAAATCAACAGTGCACACTTATTTAGGAACGGAGAGAGTATATAAAAAGACTTTTATATCTTCATTTAATAATTACACTTAACAATGACTTATGAGCTCATGATATATAAGCCATAAGCCGCTTATATAACATAAGGATAAGCCTAATTCATAAGCTTGGTCAAACACCCCTAAGTAATTTGTTATATTATCGCATGTTCTAACATTTTAAAATTACATTTTGATATTTTCACGTTTTAAGTATAAACATTGCCATGTTAATGACAACATTAAGGTAGCGTTTGGTTTGCTTACTTGAATCACTATGGGTGTAAGGTATGGGAATGGAATGGAATAAGAATATGTATGATTGATTTAAAATGGTGTTTGGTTTTTATATTGATATTAGGTTTTCTTTCAAAATGAACAATTAAACAATAATTAATGTTGTCAATTTCATCTTATATGTTTCGTTTTATGCACTTCTTTTTACAAAACCATTAACAACAAACCAAAACATACTCACCATTATTTTGTAGTATTTCACTATTTTGTTTTTCACTAAGCTGATGCTTGAATCCATTTAAAAAAACACAACAAAAAAGTTTAAACCAAATTCTCGAGTAAATCATGAACTGTTGGAAAATCAATAAAAAATGGAAAAAAAGTATTACGTAATATTCTTGCAAATTCGTCTTTTTAACTGCAAAATAGAATTGACATAGACCTACAAAATAGTAATAAATAAATACTTGCAATTTATATTTTTTTTTCCAACCCATCTGAGTTTACCCTGTTGGTCTTCGTCTAGTCGTTCGTAATTTGTTATACTATAGTTCGATCCATTTACTGGTTTTGGGAAAATTCTTGAATTAATGCAAGTACATGAGAACAGATCACAAAAAAACTGTATACATCAGTAACTAACTTGTATTAGCCACTAACATCGCATTAGGAAAATGCTCCAACAACTACATTTTTCTTTGTGGTCTGTTTTTAAGTTTTAGATGTTTTGTTTCCTGCAAATGATACTATTTTGCCTTTATGAGTTTATGCTGAATGTGAATCATCTTCCGAATGAACTTCTTGGTGCAACAATAAGTTTGTTGAGCAATCGGTTCTATAAAGAGCTATATGGCACTGTCTAGCAATTTATGATTTAATCACAAGTTCACATATTGTCTGTTAAATTGGGGTCGTATATATTACCATCACACAATTGATGAATGTTTCTCTAAAGTTTATTGTAACCAACATTCTAAATCTTATTGTCCAAGTATAAACTTTTGGTTTAGGCATATATCTAATATATGAGTTAATTCAGTGGTATTTGATATCTTTTGCAGGTATTGTGTGATATAGAAATAGTTGCAACTTATGATGGAATGGTCAGAGATGTTTCCGGAAGTATGCGGTATAATAGCACAAAAGTATATCACTTGCTACGAAGATTATCCGAGTTTTGCATGCGTGTGTAAGTCTTGGCGTTTAGCGGCTGCAAGAACATACCGCAACTCGAATGGACCTCCTTCGCGGTTGCCATCTTTAGTGCTTGCAGATAAAAGTTACAATCAGGAGTCTCGTGAATTGTTCCTCCTCTCAAACAAGAGCATCCGCAAAATACGACTCCCTGAAGCATATGGTAAGCAATGCAGGTCTTCATGTGGATGGCTCTTAACCTTTGGAAAAGATTTTGCTTCACAACTCATCAATCCTTTATCTCGTGAAATCATCAACCTTCCAAACCTAAACACCTTTCCAGAGCCCATTCATCCTAGAAATTGGGATATTGCCATAAAAAAGGTAGTCCTCTTGATGGAATCAAAGTTGGTGTTTGTAATAGGGGGTAGTAATAATAAGCTAGGATTTTGCCATATTGGAGATAACAAGTGGACATTTGTTGAACCGCACAAGGGCATTAGGGATATTACTTTCTACAACGGACGCGTTTATTGTTTTGACCGGAACAATAATATCCTAGCATGCAATGTCAATGGGAAAGATCCAGAAGTCTTGGTTGATGTAGCAACAATGCCTCGAAGTTATTTTCATCAAGATGTGAGTAAAGTTTATATAGTTGGACTAGATGATGACAAGAGGAAGCAGTTGCTAGTAATTTTTAAAGAGGCAATACTTCATCATTGGGAGTGTCCTCGGACAAAGAGTTTTAAAGCTGTGGCTTATGATTTGGAAAGTGGGAATTTTTCTGAAGTGAAAGATTTTGGTAGGAAAACTTTGTTTCTGGGACTTAGTTCTTCGTTTTGGACGGAGGACACTACGGGGGTGATAAAGGGTGACTGCATATACTACACGGATGATGTTCTTTTGCGATATAGTGATAGCGAATACATAGATATGGGGATTTACCATTTGTCAGACGGAACCATCGAACCTCATTTTGCAGGAGAATCACGTTTGCATGTTACAGGAGAATCAGGAGATACACGTTTGCATGTTACACCTCCAATATGGCTCCAACCGATGCAAAGCTTTTTTACAATGTAATCTGTTATGTTTGTTACAAAGGTCTTTTAAACGGTGTTAAAGACAACATATTTATTAGATTTTCAAGATTATTTTGAGTTGTCTGGTAGAAATCAATGTTCAAATTTCATGATTTATTGGATAGCAGCGATGAGATACTGTTTTGTTCTTGTTTTAAAAAGACTGCTTGTTTTTCACATCAAGTAATCCTATAATGATAGTTTAATGGCAACATAAAAAAGAATAATTTTGTCAAACACCTTCTTCACCTGCTCCATAAGATCCTCAAAGTTACTTGTGATTTGTGAACTGGCCAATGTTGAGTGTGGACCGAGCCACCGAGGCCATGTCATTTGCTTTCAGTTGGAAAGTAACAAAGGTTGAGCGTACATTTGTACAGAAGTCGCAGTTAGACATGATATATCTTTCAAGTGATGCAACATTGCAACTTATACACATTAGTTTTGAAGAGTAGTAAAGAAAGGGAAATATTGGTAGAGATTATCATGGTCATAATAGCCAGTTGACCATAAAGAAGAGACGTTTGACGTTAGGATACCGGTTATCATGGCTACACTTGGGTGCAGGCATTTGTTTCGTGATTCCTGAATGCAGATTTTTGGAGAAAGAGAGATGGAGATATATGGCGCGAAATCAGACAACTGTGGAGGTGTAGCTTTAGTGTCAAAAGATTTCTTTCATTTTTGTGGTTTTGGAGTCTAATTCATTTGTCAACAGGATTTATGGTAATTGTGCACCCTTTTTGCATAAACTAGATAAAATTGGCTCATCAGAACTTCGTCCAGATGCCAAACCTTGTAGTTTTCAGAAACACTAAACTCAGTTGCTGGAAAATATTTCTCTTTTTCTTAAGTATGAGTGCGTCCAAAATGGGTAAGAAATGTTAATCAATATTCAATTTCTTGTTACTAGCAGTAGAGAAATGGGCGGGTTATAAAACATGTCAGAGTATGCAACAATCATATTAATTACTTCACGAAGATATTATATGGGTCTAATTCCTTGTATACTGTAACTCTGTAAGTAGCATAGCTTTACTCGTTACGATGTGAATTCAGCATTTCTCTTTAATAGTTATCAGTTGTATTATGCTAAACTACCACTGTTGAGGTATAGTTTGACCATTGAGGTCAAACATACCAAATATGAACTTTAAAAGTTAATGTGAATAAGTTTTCAAGATTAGTCCATAACCAACGCCACACATAAAAAATGTTATTCTGGTGCATATATAGTAATTCCGGTGTTTGTCTTGGATATATTTTTGTATGTATGTATGTTTACATACGGAATTGATCGAGCTTTTTTCCCGTATGGAATTTTGCTACAGTTCGCAGACTCGGTATCATAATAACAGAAAGTGCAGATTGAATCAAATCATCCTTTATTTTTTTTCGGGTAAAGAATCAAATCATCCTTTATAAGATGGCAAAACTTGTATAAGAAAAAAAATAGTTCCCCTATACTCTTTTACCATGTCAAAATTTACAACTCATCAAAACATTCAGAAACCAAGAACTTTCAATTGGACGCTAAGAAGATGGTATATATGATCAGTAGAATTTACACTATTTGTTAGACTTTAAGACTCGGGTCAAGATGAAAGTGCTAGCTCAGCCCAAGCCAACGATGAGGCTTTGAGCTCGGATGATCCAGTTGTATCGAGTTTGCCTTCTAACGTTGCACACAAATCTTGCATGCTTACTTTATCTCTAGGCCTTGAATTATATTCCACTCTGAAATGTTTCAGTGCAGGATTTACGACCGATGCCATTTTTTCTGGATCTTCTGGATAATCTTTAGCCTGATTATAATGGCAGCAAACCATCAATCAGTTCATTACACACAAAAAAAGTAATAAAAAAATCTCAGAAATATGTATGCTCTTATTTTCAGATACGATACCACGCTAATTGGCCCTGCTCGCCCGTTTTGCCACTTCTAATTATTTCAAACAAAATGGGAAAGGTGACTAGTCAAAATCAATAAATTTTAGTGCGGGTCAAAACAGGTTGGGCTGACCCGTTAACTCTTTTTGTCTCTAATTTAGCTGTTTGACCCCTCAACATTAGCATACAAATCACCCAGAACCCATTTTGACCCGTTATCCGACCCAAACTACTGTTTTGTCAACTGTAATTCTTACCCAGTCCACCAGGAATCCTTTGTCTTTGCAGATTGGAGGGCGTCCAGTAACGATTTCCAACAGAAGAACACCAAAAGAATATATGTTACCATGGATATCCAAATGGCGTGCTTGTAACGAACTCGGTTGAACACACATTGCGTCTTCGTTGCTGATAGTAGTAGAGTTGTTCTCCGATCTCGTAAGAATGGTTTTCCAGCTTTCAAAATCAACTAGCTGCAAGAATCCATAAAGCGAAAAATGCTAAGTGCTTCTCAATTGATGTTAACATTTATTATTTGTATAAAGCTCGTACCTTTGGTGAGAAATCTTCTGTAAGATATACTGCACTAGAGTTGAGCTCAAATATAGTAAAAGGCGGTTCTATCTCCGTGTGGAGATACTTCAGACCTTTTGATATTCCTACAATGATCGTCATTCTTCGTGTCCAACTGAGCGGTTGACACCCTTCTTCATCTGCCAAAAAAAGATATATTCAATCATATTTCTGTAAAAGAATCTTGAAACCAATGATTCTTAATCCTGTCGAGTGAGACTTACAATGAAGGTGCTCAGATAACGTCCCATTGGATGCATATTCGAAGACTAACATTCGTGTAAATGGGACACCTTCGATACAATACCCCATCAATTTCCCGATGTTTTCGTGATTTAGCCTTGCCAAATCAGCCACCTGATCAACCAAAGCCAAAACGTTACAATGAGTTGCAGTAAATTATTATATAAAGAAACTAACTGTGTTCGTTCATAATTGGCACTAGTTGTTTCACGCACCCAATCTAACCCTGGGGATTAGTAACCAAATATAATAAAGATTTCCAAGGTTACCTCTTTTTCGAAATAAAGCTCAAGATGGCTTGTCCAGTGTTCTTCTTGGTTGTTAAGGGATATGACTGCTATTTCTGGACCACCTTTCATGTTTCCTTTGTAAACTATACTATCCGATGACGACCCAATAATGTTGCTAAAATCTTCACAGGCAACTTCAAGTTCTGGTCGACTGTATCTCGTCACATCCTTTAGCAAATCAGTATCTGCATACACACACAAATATTAAAATAGTCGTATAGGATTTTCGTACGTTGATAAAATTCTGAAAAACAACATAGTCTTCTCACCGATCAATATTTCCAAATGGTCTTTATTGGTTCGGGATTTTTTCCATTGAACTATAATCCTCGGTTTAACTTTCCACTTTTTAGCAGTCATGAGAAGACCTGCAAGGAAGATGGAGCCCACGATCACTCCAGTCACTACTTCTATAGCTAAAAGCCATGCCGGTTTTGAAGAAGAGGATTCAGGCTTTCGTTTATCTTCGGTAGGATGATGTGTTGTATCTCCTCCAGTTGGCTTAGGAGGTTTACTGGAAGCTGATGGAGAAATACCTATGTCTCAGAAAAGTCAAACTCTGTTAGTTAGGGTGTCACCATATTCTAACATGTAAAATAACGTGTCCTTTTAATGACAAAACATACCACATTGTTCAGGAGCACGTGGTGTAATATCTTTGTACTTTATGCAATTACCCTGAAAGCTAGCCCTGTTAAGGAAGAACAAAATGGGTCAGATTGACTACTAGAATGGAAGGATGGGGGTGTTGGATACGGGTCAAAACAGGTAACTTTTTTATTCGTGATGGATCGGATTGACCCAAAAAAATTGTCCACGATTTTTTTATTACTCATTAATAACTAGCATGTCCGTTATGACTACTAAAACGTATGTAATTTCAATTAAAAAAATAGCTTTTTAAAAACCTTGTTTTCTCGCTGAAAACTATACTTACGACAGATTTCAACCGGTTTAACTTCTTTCCTTACAAGCTACTTCTTTTCACCGTTTTGACCCCTTAAAATTATAATGCAACCCGTATTGTTCAATTTATGAAGAAACAAAAAGCGGGTAGAAATTGCACTTCTAACCTTGGAAGATATTCCAAACATTTAGGTATATTCCCCACAAGGTAATTGAACGAGAAATCAGCAAACTTTAAAGGAGACGCGCGACAAAAACCTAATGCATTCGTATTCGAGGCATACCTGGACCAAAACACAATCTAAATATCATAACAGGCAAATTATTGAACCAAGTAAACATATTAAAACCAATAATAATGTCGATAACTTACATTCCTCTCATGGCAGAAGCAAGATCCGTAAAATTAGCACCAGGAAACGTTCCTTGCAGTTTATTTCTATCCACCCGAAGCTCTTGAAGGTTCTTAAGACTACCAAGCTCCGAAGGTAATTTGCCGGTCAATCCATTCGCTTGTAAGTTTCTAACACATACAAACAGCTTCAGACATACTACACAAACATTTATTCGTTTTATGTAAATGACAAAATACAACGATTAAAAGTGAAAATATACTCACATTTTCAGAACACTAATAAGACCACCGATTTCATGTGGGATCGGTCCAGATAACTGATTCTTCCCTAAATCCAAGATTTTTAAGTGCTTCAACAACCCGATTTCTTTCGGTATAGGACCAATGAGATTGTTGTCATGTAACATCCTGCAAGCATGATCATTTATTAGCGAAACAGTTTTATCGTCTTCTTACTGTATACTAAGATAACGAAACTAACATACAATTCGCGTAAGTACGTGAGCTGCGACACTTCTTCTGCAACGAATCCTTTTAATGAACAGCCGGAAATGTTTCTGCACAAACATATTCACCTTCGTTACTAAATATCATTCATGTAGCCGATATCCAAATAAACCTAGATAAATCCAAAAACACAAATTGCTTACATTTTGTTAACATGGTCGTTTAAACAAGAAACTCCGCCCCAATTACAAGGATTTGAATCCAAAGCATTCCAATTCGATAAAACCATTTTTGGGTCATCAAATATACCTTCCTTAAACACCATAAGAGCGCGAACTGCAACAAAAAATAAAACAAAATTTTAAATTTTTTACAAAACTGTACTTATGGAGGGTTTCTGTAACATCATTGCTAAAACATATACAATCAAGATCTTCCCTAAACTAATTTCATGAACCGATAACGACCCACATTGCTCATTATCTCATTTCCTCATAAATCATAACTTATTCAACCAATATTACAACAAATTATATGAAAAACTATAATCATAACTTATCTAATTTCTTGAAACAAAAACAACCCACATTGCTCATAAATCATAACTTAATCAACCAATACCACAACTTAAAGACTTGAAATCATAACTTACATTCTTCAAACAATCAAAATTCTATGAAAATTGAAAAAAAACTAAAATCTAGAAACAAAAACAACCCACATTGCCAATTTTCTCATAAATCATAACTTATTCTAACAATCTATAAAATAACAACAAATTATATTTAAAAAAAACTTGATTATAAACTAAATGAAACTAACAAACCTTCAGTTGGTGGAACAGCATGAACAGTAGCAGCAAAAAACAACACTACAAATAACAGAATTAACTGTTTCATCTTAACTAATAACAGAATCAAGATTTTAACTTTTTAACAGTGACCCAGATAACCAAACCAACACCAAAACGTAAAAAGATTGTTGCAAAGTGATATTAACAAGAATTAATCACTGCCCACTTGAAAAAATTCAAAAAAGATCAAAACTTGAGTATGTTAAATGAAAAAAGAAAAGGGTTTTTCAAGAAAGTAAAAAAAAAGGTGAAAAGTGGGAAAGTTTATATATTTTGTGATAATATTTTTCTTGATTCTGTTGCTAAAAATAATGGGGTGTGTCAGTGACTGCGGGTGTTATATGCGCATGTTAGTCGATCATTGACTCTTTGTATTGTATACGTGATATTTTGAGTTTTATACGATAATTTGGCAATATATCAAAGGTAAAATTTAACTTAAAATTTTAAGGCTATCGGCGCAGCTTGTTGCGCGTTTACCTTCCATCACTATGTAAATTCTATTTTAATATTAAATATTAATAAAAAAACTAAAAACAAAAATATCTAGATTAACATTTTTAAATTTTGGCTTTTATATGTATTTTGAATATGGCGAAAGAGGTGAGTATGGTCGGTCACGGGTTTAGATAATTTTGGATTTAAACTTGGATAGGCTTGAGCGAGCATTTCGCCTTATGAACAAGAAAAGAAAAGGACGAGATAGCCAAATTGACGAGGAAAGGTTCTGGGAAATCTCATTTTCTCCGAAACAGAAGTGAAACGGGCGGGAGTAGATGTGTCCTATAAAAGATAGATCTAAATGGTTTGAGTCTAGATGAGTTTTGGTTATTTAAAAAAAACAAAATTTGATGAAAATACAAAAAAACTGAAGAAAAATAAAGTTATATTGTTTCTTTTTGACATGCTAGACCCCTCATTTTATACGGAGTATGAAATAAGCAATTAGACTCGTATAAAATATTTAGAAAGACCCCATTATACTCATCCCTAATAGATATTTACTCAACAAGATCCATGTTTAACCAATGAGTCTCAAATTGTCACATATATGTATCTTGTTCATATGTAATGAATATTTTACTCTTCCTTGTGAATAAATTAGTTAAAAAACATAAAGGTAAAATAGTCATAAAATACACACAAAATTCAAAATTTAAAAAATTAGGTATACAACAGTAAAAAAAAGTTGGCTACATAACGCTCAGAAAATTGACAAATTAAATACAGTTTCATATAATTATCCCTATATCAAACTCTATACTAATTTTGTTTTTGTTTGATACTAAAATATGTGTCTTTAATCATCCTTTACGATTTTTAGCCGATTTATTTACTGGTTTAAACTCACCCTTACACAAACTCAAACCGCTTAAAGTCCTTTCTCAGACTTGTCATGGTCATTTCAAACTTTTTTTGTCACCAAGTCAACTCAGAAAAAACTAGGTTTTTTTTCTTTTGTGTTGTATGTAAAACTAGTATGTAAATGACAAAAACTATGTTTAGTTGTAGAAAAATTTTCATGTTTTTCTGTTTCTAAATTCCTAGAGAATGGAATGGTTTTTCTTCTCTAGAGAAGAGTTGAGAATTTTGAAAACCTGTGTAGATGGAAGTTGTATTTTTCCTTTTAGAAATAAAGAACAATAAAATGTGATTTTCTTTTTTTTTTCAATTTAAAATTAAAAAAATGAGAATTTCCTTTTTTTTGAAAAATATTGGAAAAAAGTGCAAATAAACAAGTTTTCAGTTTTTCCATTCTCAAATAGTCAAATGAAAATTTTCCTTGAAAAATAAGATATTTTTCTCCAACTAAACACACCCTTATTTTGACAATTTGAATATTACATGAGACAAGTATTTATAGAAAAATTAAGAAAAGGGCTAATTCTTAAAATGCTCTAAGATTTGAGGTTCTTTGTTTTTTTGCCCTAAACAATAGAGGGTGTGTTTAGTTGGGGGAAAAATATCCCATTTTTCTAAAAAAAAAATTCATTTGAGAATGAAAAACTGAAAACTTGTTTAGTCGCACTTTTTTTCAATATTTTTCAAAAATAGGAAATTCTCATTTTCCTAATTTTAAATAGAAAAACAGAAAATCACATTTTACTATTCGTCATTTCTAAAAGGAAAAACACAACTCCCATCTAAAAAGGTTTTCAAAATTCTCAACTCTTTTCTAGAGAAGAAAAACCATTCACTTCTCTAGGAATTTAGAAACAGAAAAACATGAAAAATTTTCTACAAGTAAACACCACCAGAGTTTTCTTATAATGCCTCATGTGACCTATGCAACCTCTGACAAATTTACCAAAATACCATTATTCTGAAACAAAAAAAGTACATTTAATCGATAGGGGATAGGGGTATTTTCATAGATTTGTCAGATGTTGCATAAGCCGCATAGGTCACATGGGACATTTTTGGAAAACTCTATTTTTTGGCAAAAAAAACAAAGGACCCCAACCTTGGGCATCCCAAAAAGGGTTTTGCTAACCACAACCCTATGGGTTATCTTTTGTGTAAAATAGCATTTAATGAACTCATTGTTTTCATGTTTATGCCTATTTAATGATTGTAATTATAGAAAGTGTTGTTAAATATAAAATATTTGTTGTTAATTAAATATTGATTTTTCAATCATGGAAAGCTTAAACACAACTCATAGGGTTGTGGTTAGCAAAATCCAACTTTCAAAAATTATCCCTTAAGAAAACTATATATGAAAAACATAATTTATCTAAATATGGTTTAATCCCCAAATCCTCAAACTTTTTTATTAATAACCCATAAACATTTTTTTATCAATACAAATATATGTCACTATAAAATTTCGTTCTTATGCACAGATAACCGTCTATTATCTACATATCCGTACAAAGCTAGAGTTATCTTTTCTGATCTAAACTTATAGAAGAATATTTCATGCTAATCTTTCTTATGTGTCTTTTTCTTATAAATAAAATGAAAGTGACATTAAAGTTGACTGATAGGTTAAAGACATTTTGCATAACGATATGTCTAGTTACTTTCACATTTAAGATATCATAAAATGAAAACGTTCTATACAAGTGATCGAGGGGATTGTGATTTGTCATGCTCCTTTGCCGAACGGTTTTGTACCCGGTCACAATCTTGAAAATCTATACATATAGTTTAGAACAAGGTTTTAAAATCCGGGTTGACCCGACCGGTTGAATCGTGAACCAGTGACTAAAACCACACATTTAAGATGCAACGATTTGCATTAGATGCATTTCTATTCATTTACATGCACCATTTCGAGTTTCGAAAGTTAATTTGATGTGTAGATGGTGCAAATTGATTTTCATGATTTTAGCACTGTGCAAAAGAACAAAAAACATAAAAAAAATCATGAAATGCATCTAATATATGTATATGCATCTAATTAAAAGCTTGAAATGCGTTATAATGCATCTAAGATTATAGAGATGCATCTAATTTAAGTCGGTGCATCTCGGATATGCGATTATAGTTACTTCTTATCCTTCTTATTTTAAGAAAACTTCTCATTTGATCCTAACTCTATATATATATATATATATATATATATATACACACACATACATACATACATACATACATATATATATATATATATATATATATATATATATACACACATATATATATATATGTGTATGTATAGGCTCAGGTTTTGTTGAGAATGTTTTATTTTGAGAAGATTGAGAAATCTACGTTTGAGCAAATAGATTCATATCTTTTGATTTGATTCACAAGTAAACATCATTTAATAGTGAATCAAAGCTATAAATCACAAATTTGATTCACAAATCATTGCTAAAATCGAGTTATGGTAATGATTTCTTAAATTTGTATAGAAGATTCAGTATTTTACTTATATTGCAAAAACGAGAGATTTTTTAACATTGATTCGATTTTTTTTACACATTTTGAATTATAATCACATTAAAATTAGTTTTACGCTTGAAAAACTTGAATTAAAGTTAAAAATTTATCATTTTTGAAAACCTTATCTATCTTCTCAAAATAAAAACCTTCTCAATCTATCCGGCTTCTGTATATATATATACTAGTTGCAAAACCCGCCCGATGGGCGGGTATGACTTGTAATTTTTGTTTACATTTTTTTGTTTAGCTAAATTACAAACATACTAATTACTGAATGAACCAAGTAAATATATTTGTGATACATGAAAAAAGTGAATACTAATTACTAAATGTGAAACTTAAATATTTGTGTGATACATGAAAAAAGTAAATACGATGTTAAATGAACAAAATTAACTGTGTTCATGCAAATCTAAAATTAAACGTTTCAATGTTTTAATGTAAACTTATAATTTTTGTTTACTTTTTTCTGTAGTGGCTAAGCCAGCCCGATGGGCGGTCATGACTTGTAATTATTGTTTACATTTTTTTCTTTCGCTAATTGCTCTTTTAAAATTGTATATTATACAAAGATTGTTTTAAGCATAGTAGCAATGTTTGTCAATTTTTTTTGTTTATGTAATTGTTTTTTTTGTAATAAGCTCTTTCAACAATGTGTGTGGTTCTAGTATTTGATTGACCAACGTAATCGTGTTTCATTATGTGTATACCCTAGTATATTGAATCATTTTTTTATCATCATCTAGGTTAGAAACGTGAATTTTTGGTATTCAAATTGAATTAAAATGTATACAAAACATACCTTGATGGTTTTCTTTTTCTTGATGTTGGTCTTTCATTGTCCAACAATTTTAATGGTACGTTTTTCTTTTAAGTACTATTTGTTTTTTAAACCAAAAAAAATTATGATTAGTTTTTCTTTTCAATTCTGGTAGTTCTATTATTTTGCATCACATTGAATGATATTTAATTTTTTTATATCTTACAGAAATTAAGTAACGGTTAATCGATTATAAACACCGTAACATATTTATTTAGTGCGATAAGAACAAAAATAAATGAAAGTTCATCAGATAAGAGGAAAATAAAAGTTAATAAATTACCCGCAATGACAAAGTGTATGTTTTTAGTTCAAATACGAAATAAAGCATCTTTTTACACAACGTTCGTTGTTGATTTTGTGTAAATGATTATAAAGAATGTGAATATATGATTATTGAATTAAGAAAACTCAAATGTCAACATGATTTATAAAAGACTACTGAAAAACAATGTGCGATCAACTTTTTACATTCAAATCCGAGAACTTCCTTATAAACCATGTTGATAGTGTCGTTTGTCTAGACAACGGGTCCTTATAAACTTTGTACAATAACCGTTTGTCCAAAACAGATGTTTATTTACTGGTTCCCAAGTTGTAGAATTCACAACCTAAAAAATGTAAGAAAAACTCGGTTAATACAAAGAATAATGGCCAGCTCCTTGGAACTTCCAAGTTCCTGAAACATAAAATATAAATTAAGAGCATGGAATTGACATACCCAACAAGATAATATATACTTTAAGATTCTCTAATGCTAATAAACATACCCCTCCAAACATTTGGTGGTGCAACGATTGATATATTCTTCCGTGTACGCTAAAAATATGTTATCAAGTCGTTTTGTGAGTTTGGAAATATCTTCCAAGGGCAAGATATCCCAAACTTTTAAAACTTGTATGTATTTGCATTCCTTAATGATGTCAATTGTACAGATAACATAGAGGCCTTCAACCTTAAATTGGTTCAGAATTTTCACAATACATGTCCACACTTATGCTCTTTGGCCGCCAACCACCCCGACAGGTTTCACTCGAAAGATTTAAAACCATTTCTTCACGCGGGAGCTCGTCATTTTTTCTAAAGGATCTCCTAAATTCGTCACTGAAGAGAACCTGATGACATAAAGTGCAACATGCTCATGTAACAGAAGTTATGACATTACTCACTGACATCATCTGGTAAAATGATATTGGTGATAATACCTTCCATTTCGCATGTTTAAAAAGTACACTATTCCCATTAACCAAATCATCAAGCTGTTCTAGCTCTTTCGCCCATGTAACCAAGGCCCATGTCCACCTCATGTAAGTATAAATACCCTCTCCACACATGGAGAGGGTGTTGGTTCTCTTTGTAATTTTCACATAGTTAAATCAACCTTCTTATTTTCCTTTTTACTTTCTCTCTCTAGTTCATCTTTTGTGTGAAATGAGTTTTCTTCATATAGCGAGTCATACTTATTTTTGTAATAAAAATCTATTTAATAAAGATCAAAATAAGAAAGTTACATATTTACTGGGGAAACCCTTTACCCAAAAAAAGGATGGGTTCCATACCATGCTCTTGTCAGCGCAACATTAGTTCTTTGCGGGCTTGAAATGAAGCCAACAGATCCACGGCTATTAGATCTCTTCGTAGATAAAAATAATGATATCTTCTTCCCCACCATGACACCCATCAATTGACTTCACCTTTACTGAGAATCCATCGAGCTTCTCATACTTGTGAGCAAGCTTTTCTTGAATCGAAACAACTTGGGCAAAATAGGGAGATACAACACCAATAGTAAGCTTCTCTTTGAAGACATTCCAAGCTATAAATGTGAAATAAAATAAGATTAGTGATACATATTAATAGTTAAGTTAACAAAAAGAAAACAGATATAGAATTAAAATTATATTGTGTCAAGTTTATAGAATTATCTTTCTTTTCACGTATATACCAGACAAAACCATAATTAATGGATAGCTACGTAAGTTCGTTTATTCATAAAATGATAGTAGTAAATAAGGAAACATGTAATATTGCCGACTAAATAAGGTAACAACAGACACTAAGAAATAGATATACATATAATAGGTGCAAAAGATAAGATGGTGGCTACTATACAAACCTTTATAGACATTATGTAAAATCTTCATTACAACAGCCACTTCAACCAAATTTCTCCAGCTCCTATCATCGTCTTCTTTTTCTTCTCTTCCACCAACAACATTGATAAAAGAATACGTACCAAACATTAGTCCTGGAAGATACCTCTTTTCATAATTGTATATGTCACGTTTTGTGCATCCAGAATCTGATTTTGATAAAACACTTAATTTGGAAAGAAACTGATGCAAGGATGCATTCTGTAATGCACATTCAGAAGATACTGAATATGTGACTTAAGTGATTTAACTTGTGTGAGTGTAGGTCTTGTAATTTTTGTGTTTGTCTATCTGAAATAGGTGAAAGATTTTGAATTTCACCTTGCAATCTATCCCTCTCTTTCTGCATCAGTAAACAAATACCTAAATTAAAATGAAACAAAAATTATAAAAGATGAATAAAATTTGATATGTTGATATATACCTACACAACTCGTTTTTCTTCCTCAAGTTCCATTATTTTCTACACATGGTGTATAAACTGGAATGCTCAGAATGACCTCAGATTATATACCATTTCATAGCAAAATGAAGTTCAAAGTTAAAGCTATAAGAAAATTCTATGGAAATGTAAGACAGCCCTTCCGGGGAGAAATGTGAAAAAACCCTCGATTGATCCTGATGGAGCTCGACAGTTTGAGCAGCTTTTGTAAATAAATTCTTTTTCTCCAGGACGCAAAAAGGGGTACTGTAGATAAACAAACAATCATTAAGTGGCTTCGAGTAACTGAATGATGATGGTACTCTAAGAAAATATTGGTCCATATTTTAAAGACCTAGAAAATAATCATCTTTGTAAAAATTATATACCATATCATTTACATGAGAACTACAATAGCTTTCAAATTTATGCAAGATGCAAATGGCTGCATTCCCCGTTTCAGTAAAATATAAGTTACAATTATACATTTACCTGCAAAGTATTGATGATGTACAATAACCACAAGATTTGTGTAAAAAAAGTTAAAGAATTTACCAGGCCTATTAAAGCTTCTGCACTGACACGTCCGACAACAGTATCCTTAGATTCGATAAGCCACTTTCTCCAGTAGAGCTAGCAGGAATTAAAGGACACTTCATCGACAACACATCCCTCAGATTGTGTGGATAATATTTTTGTAATTATTATCCATCAAATTGGTACAGATTTAGTATATTATACAGTACTAAAAAAACACACACTCAAAATTTCAAAAACATATGGATAATACAATGTAGGTGTTCCAAAATTTCTACGCCGTGTTGATACTGGTTTGGAAAAATATCAGATTTTCTTAACACACACCCAAACACCCATCTTCATGTAATTATTACAATAACAAAATCATCATGCAATGTAGAACCGACCTCTCTCTGTAGAACCTCATCTAGCTCATGTTTATCATCTGGAGTTATGTCTTTGGCATACAATTGTGCTAAACAGTTCCAGATTCTATATAAGATTGACCATTATATCACAGTATTAGTATAAACCATATCATAGAAATGAAGAAAAATTCCCTAGGGATGCCAGTTAAGTTATGCAAAATCCTCAAGTAGGCCAACAACTATATATAACTACAAAAGATACCATCCAACTTTCAAATCAGCCAAGCATGACAAAAACTACTTTGATATATTTTGATGTACATGTAGTTCACTTTTTACGTGTCTTTGAGAATCAATATATATACATTAGGGGTATATATCTTTTGACACATTTGCCCAGGTTGTTGTGAAACACACTTAATAAATATTTTGGTGGTCTTTCTGCAGTTTCTATACTTGGCTACGATGCTAGTGACTTTTGTAAAAGTTGGGTGACCTATTTGCGTTAAAGTAAAAGGATGTGCTTATGTATTTAAAAGCAACACAAATAAAACTCAGAGGTTTGAGCATTTAGCAAAGCTAATATACAGAAACTGATATGGAACTGTCAAACTAAAATATTCATCTAAATGGAACTGTCAAACTAATATGGAATTTTTTTACCTGCACACAAGTCAAAAAGGATTAAACCATCACCTACCTTTGCAGCAGCTTCAACTTAGAAGTCTCGTCATCAGAACTCTCATCCGAATTGTCCTCTGACTCGCTACTGTCCCCAGCCTTATGAATTGCATCATATTCTACTTCTCCTCTAAGGAAGCACTGTGATTGGAAAAATATTCACCTTCATCTTTCAAAACATATAAAACAATTTCACAGAAACCCATAAGTTTACTTTTTTAATTCCTATCTAAAGTTGAGCCACATAAACCATAGTAACTAATTTGAATTTTAATACCGAAATCAGTCAATTACCGAATTCTTTCTAATGTTAAGGCACACAACATATCTTCAAACTCATCTCTTTGCGCATCGGTCAATGTACGTTCGGTCGCCACATGCTGCACAGATATAATTAGAGAAAAATTATGTATAATAAATAATTTAACTGCATCTGGCTGATGTAAGTTCAAGAAAAGGAATACAGTAAGAAGATCGTACCTTGCTTCTTCTAGCAGCAAATGTAGTTCCAATCTCCTCACTCATGTCTTCAAGCATAACAAAAGTTATATCGGGCAAATTAGGTGTAAGAACTTAACCTACAAAGTTTAAATATCAGTATACCATAGAATAACTCGAGTTGAGACAAATACTATAAACCATTGTAACATGACACAAATCTTTACAGTACCAACTTTTCATAAACAAAACAGTACTTTTTGGCACTCAATTTTTTAGCATAGTATGTAAATCAATGTACCAACCTGCTTCTTCTTTTTCTTTTTTAGCTCGGTAAATGTTGGTTCCAGACCTTGATAAACCACATTGTGAAGTAAATTATGTATATAATCATTGATAGACCTAAAAACAAAATAAAATATATAATGCATAATTGTACACGTGCATGCAAATATTAGAGATCTTATGCCATGGATTTAGATTAGGGTTAACTGAATGATGATGATACTCTAAGAAAATACTGGTCCATATTTTAAATACCTAGAAAATAATCATCTTTGTAAAAGATATATACCATATCATTTACATGAGAGCTACAATAGCTTTCAAATTTATGCAAGATGCAAATGGCTGCGTTCCCCGTTTCAGTAAAATATAAGTTACAATTATACATTTACCTGCAAAGTATTGATGATGTACAATAACCACAAGATTTGTGTAAAAAAAGTTAAAGAATTTATCAGCCCTATTAAAGCTTCTGCACTGAAACGTCCGTCAACAATATCCTTAAATTCGATAAGCCACTTTCTCCAGTAGAGCTAGCAGGAATTAAAGGACACTCCATCGATAACACATCCCTCAGATTGTATGGACAATATTTTTGTAATTATTATCCATCAAATTGGTACAGATTTAGTATATTATACAATACTAAAAAAACACACACTCAAAATTTCAAAAACATATGGATAATACAATGTAGGTGTTCCAAAATTTCTACGCCGTGTTGATACTAGTTTGGAAAAATATCAGATTTTCTTAACACACACCCAAACACCCATCTTCATGTAATTATTATAATAACAAAATCATCATGCAATTTAGAACCGACCTCTCTCTATAGAACCTCATCTAGCTCATGTTTATCATCTAGAGTTATGTCTTTGGCATATAATTATGCTAAACAGTTCCAGATTCTATATAAGATTGAACATTATATCACAGTATTAGTATAAACCATATCATAGTAATGAAGAAAAATTCCCTAGGGATGCGAGTTAAGTTATGCAAAATCCTTAAGTAGGCCAACAACTATATATAACTACAAAAGATACCATCCAACTTTCAAATCAGCCAAGCATGACAAAAACTACTTTGATATATTTTGATGTACATGTAGTTCACTTTTTATGTGTCTTTGAGAATCAATATATACATTAGGGGTATATATCTTTTGACACATTTGACCAGGTTGTTGTGAAACACACTTAATAAATATTTTGGTGGTCTTTCTGCAGTTTCTATACTTGGCTACGATGCTAGTGACTTTTGTAAAAGTTGGGTGACCTATTTGCGTTAAAGTAAAAGGAAGTGCTTTTGTATTTAAAAGCACCACAAATAAAACTTAGAGGTTTGAGCATTTTGCAAAGCTAATATACAGAAACTGATATGGAACTGTCAAACTAAAATATTCATCTAAATGGAACTGTCAAACTAATATGGAATTGTTTTAGCTGCACACAAGTCAAAAAGGATTAAACCATCACCTACCTTTTGCAGCAGCTTCAACTTAGAAGTCTCGTCATCAGAACTCTCATCTGAATTGTTCTCAGACTCGCTACTCTCCTCGGCCTTCTGAATTGCATCATTTTCTACTTTCTCCTCTAAGGAAGCAATGTGATTGGAAAAATATTCACCTTCATCTTCCAAAACATATAAAACAATTTCACAAAAACCCATAAGTTTACTTTTTTAATTCCTATCTAAAGTTGAGCCACATAAACCATAGTAACTAATTTGAATTTTAATACCGAATTTAGTCAATTACCGAATTCTTTCTAATGTTAAGGCACACAACATATCTTCAAACTCATCTCTTTGCGCATCGGTCAATGTACGTTCGGTTGCCACACGCTGCACAAATATAATTAGAGAAAAATTATGTATAATAAATAATTTAACTGCATCTGGCTGATGTAAGTTCAAGAAAAGGAATACAGTAAGAAGATCGTACCTTGCTTCTTCTAGCAGCAAATGTAGTTCCAATCTCCTCACTCGTGTCTTTAAGCATAATAAAAGTTATATCGGGCAAATTAGGTGTAAGAACTTAACCTATAAAGTTTAAATATGAGTATACCATAGAATAACCTGAGTTGAGACAAATACTATAAACCATTGTAACATGACACAAATCTTTACAGTACTGACTTTTCATAAACAAAACAATACTTTTTGCCACTCAATTTTTTAGCATAATATGTAAATCGATGTACCAACCTGCTTCTTCTTTTTCCTTTTTAGCCCGGTAAATGTTGGTTCCAGACCTTGATAAACTGCATTGTGAAGTAAATTATGTATATAATCATCGATAGACCTAAAAACAAAATAAAATATATAACGCATAATTGTATACGTGCATGCAAATATTAGAGATCTTATGCCAGGGATTTAGATTAGGGTTAACTGAATGATGATGGTACTCTAAGAAAATACTGATCCATATTTTAAAGACCTAGAAAATAATCATCTTTGTAACAATTATATACCATATCGTTTACATGAGAAATACAATAGCTTTCAAATTTATGCAAGATGCAAATGGCTGCGTTCCCCGTTTCAGTAAAATACAAGTTACAATTATACATTTACCTGCAAAGTATTGATGATGTACAATAACCACAAGATTTGTGTAAAAAAGTTAAAGAATGTACCAGGCCTATTAACGCTTCTGCATTGACACGTCCGATAACAGTATCCTTAGATTCGATAAGCCACTTTCTCCAGTAGAGCTAGCAGGAATTAAAGGAAAAAAATAAAAAACGAAATTTATAAAAAAATTAAAAAACGAAATTTAAAAAAAATGATGACATGACACATTGACTTATGACGTGGCATTATGACGTGACATTAAATGGTCAAATGCCTCCTGTTATATATAATGTAAATATATATATATATATATATATATATATATATATATATATATATATATTGATAATAGTGTATATTAATATTTTATATTATATATATATATATATATATATATATATATATATATATATGTGTGTGTGTGTGTGTGTGTGTGTAAAAAAGAACGATACCCATGCAAATATAATTAGAACTACCTTGGTACTACTAGACACGAAGCCAAGCCAAGTGTAAGAAGAATCTTAAGCTAGACAACCTGTATTTGTTGCGGGGCATGTGAGCATTCCTCAAGCTGAGTACAAATTGATAGGTGACATTTTTAGACTTAGGAGTCTAGGTCGTATCTATAAGATGATGTTATGGAGAATTGGAGCCGCAAATTATTTAGTGGTTTGACTTTAAGAAATCGTTAGAGTTTCATCTTATTTAACCTTTATATATTATGTTGCTAAATAAAGATTTGACAACCCGCATGGTTTTCTATCATACAACATCATATTAAAGTTTAAGGTTCTGATCGTTCCGAATCGACCTACATAAGTCGTCACCTCAGTCAAACGCAACCAAGAAAAACTTTATCCAAATATGCCGCAGGAAAATTGTTTCGCAGAAATTTCAACATAATGCACATCACTACTAAACTAAGAAGTGTAAGTCACCTTTAGACATAAATGTGACCTGTTTGTTAGCCTTAAAATATGTGTCGGCTAATACGGAATTAACAGTAGTTTAGAGATCAGTCGGACCGCTAGGATAGACTAGTCAAGTGAGAACGCGTCAGTGTGATCGCTGTCCATGGCTATGATTATCCCCTCTACATACTTCCATGGCAAGGGGTGAGGATTCATAATTTTGTATAACGCGTGTGTGTGTGTTTCTCTCTATTAGAGCACACACTATGTCTTACCTTTTCGTATCACTAATAATATGGCTATTCTATTTGTCGCGCAATCCTCCCGACTCGGATCTTCTTGTTAGCTGTTGTGGATCTTAATTGTATAATTACAATTGGTTACTCAGAGCTAAAGGGGGTGTATATGTGTCGAGTTTGTGTTGTGTTTATGATTTCGTTTTTTATGAGCTCATTGGTTCGGCGTCGTTAGTGGGCCCTGTTAAAAGTTTTTGAGTCTTGGCTCCCTTTCGCGCGTGTGTTGATAACGTCGAAATGCAAGGCGGAAAGAGGATAAATTCGTGCAAAGTAACTGTGTGGAGTTTTTCCGACCCAACGAGCTTCATACTTTTTGGAATCCACTGAACGAGTTCATCCCTGATGTGGAATCGATTGATGTAAATGCCATTAGGATCCGATCGAGTTGTTTTCTTTTTTGGATTTTCCGAATGCGAGTTTATACATCAAGGATTTTTTCATTCGAACGAGATTGATTCTTGAGGGATATTGGTTATTGGGTTCCCAGATACTAGTTTTCACTTGAGGACTAGTCCCGGAACGAGTAATTTCCTTTGAGGACCGATCGATTGTGATGTTTATCTTTGCAGGAACCAACGCTGATCGGATGTGCTTTTCTTTGAGGTGATTCTAATTAATATTTTGCGATCGAGTGATTTCCTAGATCGAGGATAGCTCGATATGCTCGCTTCTGTCTTCATGGACTCCGAACGGACGTTTTGCTCTATCATGTGTCCGAGAGGCATTATGTTGAACTCTTGAAAGGAATTGGCACAATCACCGAACGAGTGAACTCTTCATGGATATAATTATTTTGCACGAACGTAATGTGATAACTCTTCTAGGATCTTTTCTGCAGTTTGCTACACAGAACGTGAATGTGTACTCTTATTTGTGAATCTGTTTTGTGTTCTAGCTTCTCGCATTCGAGTGTGCGTTTCATCAAGTGACCTGAACGAAGAAGTTTTACGATGCAGACAAAAGAGCCGAACCAAAGAACGCCAACGAGCGGATTCTAGCGATCTGATCAACCACGAACTAAATGAGGTGAAAAAGTTGGATGCGATCTAGCGCATTTTTTTATTTTCGTTCGTTACGGTCGCATAGAGTATTATAGTCCACGGGAAGTCTTCATTATTGAGCTCATGTATTCAATGTGTCAACAACGATTTCACCAACAACAATTGATTTTTTTTTTTTATGGTTTTTTCTTGATTTAGTAAAATCCGTAAATGTCGTAGTTTTTTTTTTTTTACAGGTTTTATATATTCATAGAAGGTGTTAAAAATCCCTGTGAATGTTAATTGATGAACAGGCAACACAGACAATCTACGATACATTGTACATATTAAAAACGATCGAATAAGATTCACTACAACGTCAAAATGGCTAAAGATTCGGATTCAAATGTCAAGTGATCACGGAGTTTATTTGGTATCCCTTATTTGTGATTGAAGTGGGTTTCACGAAGGCGTTCTAGTTATTTCTCACTGCGAGTACCTTCTTCTATTTTTCTACCCCCTTGCTCTTAAGAACGCCATCTCTATCGATGGCATGATGCTTGCAAACTATAACGTATACTAGTTTTGATTTGATGTCGGCGAAGATTATCTAGTTACAAGCGGTCAAGGCGCGCGTTGGGTGAAGACCTGGTTAAACTGTCACTTAAAGAGTTACTTGTGTAGTACTCAGTGTCACACGCGAGTGATGCCGATCTGTGTGAGATATCGCGCTCATAGAGGTGTTGTACTTAGATTTTTGGCTCTTAGTTGAGTGTATAGCTGGTACTTATGAGGCACTTTTTTCTGTACCGTTCTTAATGATATAGACAACAGCTTGAAGCTTAAAGTAAACAAATTTGGGGATGGCTACTGTCATTTTTCAAGTGGTTTGTATTGGGTTTACTTCACCAAGTGGTCACAGCAATAGCCGGACAGAATACCATGAGGTTGGTAAGTTTGCCATTAGAGTAAAAGTTGAAAGTTGAGATCAGCAATTACTCACCGGGATATTTATAGCCACTGAAACGTCATTGATCTCTTCACTTCTCAACAAAATCTGTTCTCAAAGTGTTGCTTGCAATCGTTTTGTTTCATAACTTTTCAGAGAATGTTGCTTATGACAATGATACTTCTCTAGTGTATTGATCGCGTCTCCACAGTCATTTGAGCGTCCGAGAGTTCTGAAACGCCATCATGGGGGGAATACGTTGTACTTTTGATAGTTTGATGCTATTCAGGGTTCAAACTTCTCAGGGGAAGTTGTTTATTATACTACTTCTTATAGTATGGTTGTGAAGTATTGTTGCTGTGGTGCATTGAAGTGTACTGTTGTGATCTGTCTTGTATGTTTCCCCAAATGTGGATATTCATGCCAGAAGAGGTATTTTTTTGTTCCTCGAGATCTAAAGCATACAGTATAAAAAGCAGTTAATTAGTATGGTGTGGTTTGAGCTGTTTGTTCTCTCTGCATCTGAATTTTCTGCGGATGTCTGCATGACATTTAAATGATCAATGTTAAAGAGATCTCATTCAAGCTTCCATCAACGTTGATTCTGATGACTGCTGCAAGATACGGATGTGGTTTTGGGGGAAGCTGTTGATTCAGAACTTCGCGCCAAAAAGGAGTCTATGAGAAAGCTTTTCAAGACATGCTGCATGAATTGGGGGGAAGTTATTGGGGGGAAGTTAATCCAACTCATGCATACTACAATGGTTCCAGAACAAGTCAAGACAAAGAAGATCCAAGCTGGAGTACAAGTATTAAGACTAGAAGACAAAGACGTCATCTTCAGCATTGAAAGCGCCTTGGATGTCACTTTATTTTGTTGTATTTGTACTTGATAGGAACATTGTAAGTAATTCCGTATGCCTACATATTGGGGGAAGATTGTTAGCCTTAAAATATGTCGGCTAATACGGAATTACATTAGTTTATATCAGCCGAACACGCAGGGACTAGAAATGTCAAGTGTAGTAAGTAGATCATGTCCATGGCTATATATATCCCCTCCATACTTCCATGGAGGGGTGAGGATTCATAATTTTGTAATAAGGTGTGTGTGTTTCTCTCTCTAGAACACACACATCTTCCCTTTTCTCTCACTAATAATATGGCTTTCTATTTGTTCAATCCTCCCCGACCTCCGGATCATTCTTGTTAGCTTGTGAATCTTATGTATAACACTTTTGCTTATCCTTATTTGCTTCCATTAATCCAATTAACGTATCCGAGCACGTTGATCTTCTGAACGCGTCGGCTTTAAGCCGCTGCCTCTATGTTATCTCGTCAAACCCTAGTTGTCTTCGTATCATTAATCGTAAAAGAAAAACGCAGCTCATTGTTTCGACCATTACTACCAAACCGTAATGAGTTAATTGACATAATTAGTGTCATATTGAAATTCTGAAGGAAAAATCCGAAATCACCGCCACATCCTCTGCTACGCGATGTCACGTCACATAACAAGTTGTCGGGTTTTTAAAATACAATCGTCTCACTATTTTGCTTATAACTTTCAAATCGGTTAGAGTTAACTAACATCGTTAGCGTTCGTGGATTTGTATATAAATTACGAAGATACGCATACCGAAATCACCGCCTCCACTGATCTAACACTACATCACGCGCTGTTATAAGTCCAGGCGGTCGTCAAAAGATAATTACTCTTTTCGGACTACGTTTGTCCGCTGCTACTAGATACCTATCGAAGTTTTGATTTTTTATCAAGAAAACTATCTTAAGTTTTGTTTTTATGTTTAGATTTGTTTTTTTAATAACTAAAGTATGTTCTTTAATTCGAGTTTTCGCAATTTCGTCGCTTGAATTACGAAGAAGCATTAGATGATGTTATGTTAGTGGCCTAAGCCCATTATTTGTATGCTTAGGATTCGTTAGATTTTCTTTAATGTAACATCTATATATTGGCCAAAAGTTCAATATAGACCCAATATTTGTCATAGACCCAATGAACCAATCCTAGCCACTCATTTTTTCATCAAAAATAAAAAAACCCACTTTCCACCTCTTTTTTTAAAATTAAATATCTCACACACTGTTAATCGTTACGCAAAACAAAACATATCATCGCGACGAGAATTAAATTATCTTTCTATAGAGGGGCGACACTATGTACTTTCGACGAACTTTTTTTTATGATTTTATGAAATCATATATGATTTATGAAATCATATATGATTTTATGAAATCATATATGATTCGTTATACGAATCATATATGATTCGTCACACGAATCATATATGATTTTCGCAATTCGTGACTGAAACAAAATTGAAAAAAAGTTCCTCGAAAGTATATCGTGTCACCCGTCTACTGAAAGATAAAAAAATACTCGTCGCGATGGTGTATTTTTTGTCGTGTGACGATTTACCGTTTGTAAGATATTTTATTTTTAAAAAAGAGGTGGAAAGTGAGTTTTTTTTATTTTTGATGAAAAAATGAGTGGCTAGGATTGATTCATTGGATTTATGACAAATAATGGGTCTATGTTGATCTTAACTCCTATATATTGTGCATCAATAATAAATTTCTTGTATCCATAGTTTTTATCATCCATCAATTTTTACGTTTGAAAGTATTGTAAATTTTATTCAAATTTTTGGATAACTTGGAGCGTAAGATCACAATTTGACGCAGTTAGTTTACATCCTCAATGAAACATAAGATAATTGAAAGTCTTGTAAATTTGCGGAATCTAAAATCGGGAACCTAAACACAAAAAAACTTCTACTTGGGAAACTGCGTGCACGACATGGCATATTATGCAACTACAATTCAAACACATCAAAAGTTAGGTTAGGACTCATTTCCTCTCTTTTCTACCTGCCCTGGTTCCATATAAAACTCTACTAACTCGTGGATAAGCTCCGCATTGACATGAACATGATAACTTAAAGCTCACAAATACTAGCTAGCTTACACGTAGGTAAGGTGACGATTGTTTGAGTCATTAGTGACCAGGTCCACAATGACTTGGACCTGAGGATAGCTTATAGAACGCCGAGATGGGAAGAGGGTGGTGATAATCTTTCATGTGTCGAACACCCTCCACGTTTGTCAAGAAGGAAACTAGTAGAACGAAGAGGACAACAAAAACCAAATTCGAAACAATAAGTAAACTATACTGGTTTCCATAGTGAAAATATGGCTTGATTCCTGAATTTTTGTTCCTGGAGTTAAGCATGGCTCTCTTTTTATACATTGAGAGCTAAAGAAAGCTACATGTGATGGCTACAAATTTATGACAATATTAGTCTATGCTTTAGAAAAAAGAAGGAACAAATTAAATTCTATATATATAATGGCACATTATTGACCAGTTGATATTAAAAAAAAAGAACCAATTAATTAGTAGAGGTGATAATAATCGTTTTTCTATTTGATCATGTGGAAAACGTAGAAATACGTTTCTGTTTAAAAATTTAAATCTTGTGTTAAATAACCGACCAAGTGTGATGTAATATGATAAGCAATAATAATAATAATCATATAACTATAATGAAAAATGAGAGTACGAAATAAAACACGTCAACACAAAGCAAATATTAACACAATGCGAATATAAACACAATGCGAATATAAACACAAAACAATAGGTAAAAGAGAGATCAAACCGGGCACGATGATTCTCTTCACCCTACTCCACTTCCAGAGTTTCCGACTCAAGATTTACTTCAATAAGTCAACAATCTCCCTTCTCCGCAGAGAAAACCTTATAATTCTTCAGATACAACCAAACCAATTATGTTTTATGGCTCAAACATAACAAACCTATTACCTTTGTGTTTTGAAGTCTAAACACACTAAACTTATAACCCTTGTGTTTTAAGGCCTAAATACATAAACCTTCTAGCCTCTCATTTGAGATATAGTAGGTGATACAAGGTGTTGTATGGTGATGATACATGGTGTTGTATAATGGTAATACAAGACATAATTATCTAATGGAGATGAATGCCTAATATAAACATCAAGAAATATAAGCTTAATATGGTTAATCTTCTCTTGATAAGAAGCCTTCAATGGATGAAGATGACAAGAGCTCTAATCTTGTTATGGTGCATCTTTGTCGGTAACCCTTAATCACTTCACTTCATTATATGTAGCTCGAATTCAAGTAGAAAAGAGAAGGAAAATGAAAAAAATTTAGAGAGAGAAAATGGTTGAATTACTTGCAAATGGAAAAAGTTTACAAATGAACCAACACCATATCCTTCCTTGGAGAGGGGTATTTATAGTGAAGACTAAAAGGCTTGCATGCCTTTAGTAATTCTACGGGCCGGGCTCGGGGGATGATTTGTAAATACATGTGCTTCAGTCCACTATTATGTTTTGCTTTCCACATTGAATCGGATACACTTGTTTCCTCTGTAAGGAGTTGGGTAATCCTAGCCATTCAGCGACGTTGTTGATATTTAATCGCATCCCTTCAGCAGACTTTATAACCAAGTCTCTAGCCAATCCCTTCGTTAAGTGATCAGCTAAATTTTGTTGTCACCTCACAAACTTAATAGATACCACCCCATACCTGATAAGTTCACAAATCATGTTATGCCTAACATCCAAGTGTCTAGACTTCTCATTGTACATTTGACTATAAGCCTTTGTTAATGTAGCAGCACTATCACATCGTATAGATATAGGTGCTATAGGTTTGGACCACAACGGAATATCAAGGAGCAAGTTTTTTAACTATTCAGCTTCCTTACCAGCAGTTGCTAGAGCCACAAATTTAACTCTATTGTTGAACCAGTGATGCAAGTTTGTTTCTTGGAGGCCCAAAAAATTGCACCACCACCAAGCAGGAATACCCAGCCACTTGTAGACGATTTATCTCAGTGTTGTGTTCCAGCTTGCATTCAGTGTAACCTTCCATCGATTAAATGATTACCAGTAGTATGTGAGTCTATAGCCATGGTTTTTCTTTAAGTACTTCAGTACTCGCTAAATTGCTTGCCAGTCTTAAGTACTAGGATTACTAGTATACCTACTCAGTTTACCCACAACAAAAGCAATATCAGGCCTTGTACATGTCATGGCATACATCAAGCAACTAATCACCCTAGAATACTTAAGTTGAGATATAGTCTGACCATTATTGGGCCTCAGCTTCTTACTTGTATCTATAGGAGTACTCACTGGAGTGCAATCAAAGTAATTGAATTTCTTTAGTACCTTCTCAATATAATAAGACGGGGAAATTGCTATTCCATTACTTTCATGTTTAATCTTTATACCAAGGATAACATCAACCTCGTGTCCTTCATAGAGAATCTTAATGGCAAGAATTCATTTGTCAGGTCAACCTGAACTTGGTCAGTGCCAAAGATCAGCTTGTCATCTACATATAGGCAATTGTTGACTCATTACCAAAATCATTATATTGCTATATAAATTTGTCAGCTTGTTAGTAAATAAACTTGACAATTCACTTTATCTAACTTTTGATGCCATTGCTTAGGTGCTTGCTTTAGTCCATATAGAGACTTAATTAGTTTACACACCTTGTTTTCATTGTCAGGCATGATGAATCCCTAAGGCTGGTTCATATAAACCTCCTCTTCCAGTTTACCATTTAAGAAAGTTGCCTTCACATCCATCTGATGAATAATCAAATTGTGAAATGATGTCATAGCAATCATCAGTCTTATGGTACTGATACGCGCTATTGGAGCATAAGTATCAAAGTAGTTTATCCTTGACTTTTGTCTAAAGCCCTGAATGACCAGCCTTGACTTGACCTTTTTAATAGTTTCATCTACCTTTAGTTTTCTTTTGAAGATCCATTTGCAACCTAGAGGTAGATCAGCCAACACCCAAGTGTTGTTGCCCATGATGGAATCCATCTCATCATTAATTGCTTCTTTCCAAAAAGCAACATCATGAGACTTCATTGCTTCATTAAATGTTTTGGGGTCATCCTCAACATTAAAGCAATAGGATTGTTAGTCGAGGTCCGCATCCCTTGTTCCTTCAATTAAGTATAATTGAAATTCAGGTCCAAAGTTCTTTGGAGTCCTATTCTTTTTGCTTTTTCTAAGCTCAGGTTCGGGTTGTTGAACAACCTTTGTAGTGACCTCTTTAGAGACCACTGAACCACCAATGTCTTTGATTCCATCTTTCAGGGACCTATAACTTAGTCTAGGGACTGATGAGAATCTATTCTCATCAAAGATAGCATCCTTTGATTCAATTATTGAGTTAATTGAAAATGATTCATAAGGTTCAATGACATAGAATCTAAAATCCTTGGAATGCTCAGCATATCCAACAAGATGCCTCTTTAACCCAAATTTTTAGCTTTGGATCAGGAAGTCTTACAACTGCCCTACAACCCAAAACCCTGAGGTAGTTCAGGTTTGGTTTTCTTTTAGTCCAGAGTTCATAAGGGGTTATCCTGTTCCTTTTGTTAGGAACCCTAGTTAATAAATAACAAGCCGTTAACATAGCTTCACCCCAAAACCCTTGACTAAGTCCAAAGTATGACAACATGGAATTAACCATTTCTTTCAATACTCTATTTTCCTTTCAGATATACCATTTTGTTGTGAAGTATAGGGGGCAGTCATTTCATGAATAATATCAACAAACTAAAAATACAAAGTATCCATGTACTCACCTCCCATATCAATCCTGAATCTTTTAATTATGGCCCCTTGTTGTAATTCAACTTTAGTTTTGAATACTTTGAATTTATCTAATGCTTTATCCTTAGTATGTAATAAATAAACATAACAAAACCCTAAAGCATCATCAATAAATGTCACACAGTATTTCTTATTCCCTAATGAGGGAGTATGTTAGCCTTAAAATATGGTGACAAACACGGAATTATATTAGTTTATTTATAGCGTGACACATAAGGACTAATAATGACAAGCTACGATAGTTGTGTGTCACTAGGACTATAAATACCCCCTCCATACTTCTATGGAGGGGTGAAGCTCACTTTTGTAAAAGTGTGTGTGTGTGTTTCTCCTTCTTTTCTCTCAACAAACACACACACTCTTCCCATCTCATTTCCCTTTTCTCTCTATAATGAATAAATTCCTCTTTCATTTTACCAAGCCTCCGGATCCGTGTTCATAAGGGTGAAGCGTGATAACAATTGGCACCAGAGCATAGGGGGAATCCGTGTTGTTTATCTACTGATTATTGTGGTTAAATAAGATCAAATTCGTGGCTTGGTTTGTCTATTTTTTTTGTTCGAAAAAATAGCAAGAAAAATCACGATGTGGTTATTTTGTTGTGGTTAAATGTGTTAAAGATTTGTACTTTCGGGCTTAGATCTATCCCTTGCATCATTACTAAGTGGTTTTAACATCATTTCGTAGCTTTCAAGAATGTTTGATGATTTTTTCTTGGCTGCGTTTTGACATACTGAAGGGGTGTTCTTCATTGCGTTTTTATTCAAGTCATTGCGTTTTGATTCAAGTCATTGCGTTTTGATTCAAGTCGCTGCGTTTTGATTCAAGTCATTGCGTTTTGATTCAAGTCATTGCGTTTTGATTCAAGTCATTGCGTTTTGATTCAAGTCATTGCGTTTTGATTCAAGTCATTGTCAAAAACACGGAATCAAACATAAGGGCACTTAAAACTACGACAAAGAACCTGCATGAAAAAGCTTATCAATTAACCCAAACAGTCCTCACTAATACCGGAGAAAAAAGAACAACAGTGGGTAAGGGAAACATGAAGGAGCCAGTTTCTCGTGACTTACTACCTACACTGTTTCTAGGACTTTTGAAGGAACAAATAGGTAGCCCTTACAGAACTCACAAAATTGTTTGCATGATTGAAAATCCTAGGGAAGTTCATAAAATAAAGGATCAGGAGGATGAAGGGGACATGGATGTCGGTTGGTACATTACAGTCAAGGATGTAGAAAGGCTTACATACTTTACCCAATCTTAAACCTGTAGTGCAACCATATATGTCACTAGGACCAGTCCATGATAAGGAGAAAATTGTAAGGGAAGAGGAACAGGATTATGATATTCCTCTACATGATGGCGTAATCCAACCTTTGACCCCTCAGACAGTTCACATCATACCACCAGATGACGATTATGTAGCACCGGCTACTAATCTTATTTTGGACAAGCAATTGAATGAATTCGGGGAGGAGTTCTCTGATATTACCAGGGTTGCTGAAAAGGAAAATGATAAGGATCCCTCAGATGTAAATACATATGATTATGAGACCTTCATTCAAAAATTACTACACCAAGTGAGCCAATCATCACATGAAGCCGGTATGACAAAAAGGGAAATGAAATCCCATCAGCGGTATGGTTCTAATTTATCATCTCCCTACCCTGTAACAAATTTACACCATCATGGTGTTCACTGCTACTCTCACTCGTACTTGATTTCAAGTGAGGGGAGGAACACTTTGTTACTTGGCAAATAAGGGTAGAGTCAAGCTCGTGACTCAAACAAAAACAAGCGCTTCATGGGAGGCACCCCATGCCTATCTTTTTATGTTTTATTTCTACTATTAGTTGGTTTGTATGTTTTACACTTGTTTTTGCAGCTAGGAGGCAAATTTCGAGACCATCTCGACCTGTAATTGTGTGGTAACAATGCTGATATAGCAGCAGTTACGGCGTAACATTTATGGTTGCGCCGTAACTACTTTAATTATGACATAAACTCTCTCATGGTTACGCCGTAAATTGGTAAACCAAAATTTTTAATTATCACATGATTACGGCGTAACCACCGAGGTTGCGCCGTAACCTTCTTCTGAAAAACCTTAAAAATAAGTTTAAAACATTGCTAAACCTTGTATAGCTAAATAAACTTTGTGGGTATGTTCTCTGGAAACCCTCACGAGACTTCACTGGTCCACTTGGGCCACCAAGTGGTTTAAAAGGCTTGTTGCATATGCTAAATGCAACCGTGATTCCTACAAAAGTGAGTTAGGTTTGTATTCCTTGTATATTTATCTTTGAACGATTTTATGCTATTAGTTTGTTTTAGTGATCACAGGGGAAAATGAGCTTTGCTTACGATGGAGATTTTCTGGATTTGTCCACTGGCTTATTACATTTCATAAGTTCAGAAGCAATGCTCAATGGAGTTTCTTGTTCTAATTCTACTCTTACTTTTTATTTCATTTCCTTAATGTAAAATAGGGACATTGTACAAAACAAGTGGTAGGATGGGAGTAGAATTATCACTTGACCTATTCTTGCCTTTGATTTTCTAGTTTTATTTGAAAATTTATGCCGATTTTAAAATTTTTGACATGATTTCCTTACTAAACTAGAATTAATCTTTGCCAAATGCACATTACCCTTTATTATTACTTGGTGAGGTTTAAGCCTGATGTTCCGTTTTCATCTCATTATACAAAAATCCACCAAAATATTGAGTGTGCCGGTAGTATTGTAGACTTTAGAACTTGTCATGTACATCATTTCGAGACCTAATTGATTAGCAGGAATAGATGGTTCGAAAAGGCAACAATTAGGAATTCACCCAAATATGCCTATATGTGTGTGTTTATCTGCTAGTTACACTGACTTGTCGACCTCCCGTATTAAAAATCCTTTGTTTGCACTCATTAATAGTGCAAGATACCCCTAGATCACCCTTATTTAGCCAGTCTATGTTTTCACCCATTGTTATATGTTTCGTTACACCATTTCGTCTTAGCCAACCCTATAGTCTATATTTATCTTTATGTTGAAATTTCTGGCTACCTAAGTCCATGGTTCAGGAAAATGGTTCGAAGATTGGCACTTTCGTTGATAACATATTATTTTGATCATAGAAGACCCCCCAACATTGTCACTTTCAATACTGTTTATCTCAAGTGGGGGAGGGGTAGGTTATTTATGTCCAGGAGTATAATAAAAATAAAAAATAAAAAGGTAGTGCAACTATAAGCCACCTAATGTGATAACTCCTGAGGTTGGTTACGTGTTATAAAACCAACTAAGTATAAAGGTGGTACAACTATAAGCCACCTAGTAATTTTGAGGATGGTGCAACTCTCCGCAAGATCTCATTATTAGCTAACCCACTGTGAAGATATGATCAAGTTTTCGCACTTGAAGATTTGGACTATGGATGGACAGTAGCCAGTTATGGATACCTTAGATTATATATGACTATTTGTTTTGTGTTTTTGTCTTAACACCAATTAAATGTGTATCCCATGTCTATCCTAACCCTTATATCACCCAATAAAACATGTGTAATGTCACCCATGTTTCCTTTAAGAATTGTTTAGAACCTAATTCTAACTGGTGCAGATTTGTGTACTTCCCAAGCTTATGATAAAATACATGCTATGACTGTACAGTTGAGCGATCACCCTGAAAATGAACACTTAGATAGACTTGATATCTTGAAGGACTAGATTTGTATATCAGAGTTTGTGCGGGATGGTCTTTGTCATTTAATTTCTTGAACTTTCTTGATTCTTGAATCTTGATGCTTATAGAATGTCTTTGTAGTTTGAGCATAATACGCACTTTAGCTGGAATAAGGCTTCACCATCTCCATTCTTTATTGTATCCTAAAATAAAAACAGTTAGCTATAAAGCGGTCCCGTGGTGACGAATATGGCTTTTGTCAATTCTCAAATTTGGTCAGATTAACCTCCGGTTCTGTAGGACCGTTTTACAGTATAAATATTGTACTTGTGATTTGGTAGATTCAAAGAATCTCCTTAACAGGGTTTCCAGCTCAAAGCGTAGGGTCTTCTAACACAGATGTATTAGATTAGCCATGCTTGCTAGTTCTCATTATCTGAATGTCTCAAAGCAAACAACACGGTAAGAGTGAATCAGTGAGTCTATCTATCTTTCTGATTGTGTCGTCAATTCATTTACTGGACCTTTATCGATATCAGTTGACACAAGCTTGATTCGTATAGAATCTCGCAAGTCACCTACCGCAGTGCTGTTTGCTGATGAAAAAACTGGATGGATTTCCATTACGTCATTGTGGTATACTAAAGAGTATCACTCTCAATGTTCTGGCAGATTCACAAGGATGGATAAATGCGTCGGGACTCTTGTTAACAGCTTGTGAAACTTAATGATGTTCAACAGAGTGGTTTGTCATGGAAGTGTCCTAATGAGATTTATTTGATTATCTTTTGCTCCTAGACTCGATTAGTGCATTTTTGGTTTTTAGTAATAGGAGGCTGGAGCAGACTGCCACACTATTCAATATTAACTAAATCGGATGAGTGAGAAAGTCAATAGTAGTCGATTGGTGTTATCTCCGTGACAAAGAGACAAGTATCTTTTGAGAGAAACTTGAATGGATGGGATGGGTTATGCTTTGCATCATTGGGTCCATGATGTCGTCTTCAATGCAGCAATTCAACATTGTGATTATCGACAGCATATGTATTGACCGGTTTCTGCTAAGTTATGTGGAGGTGCTGCTTTCTTTAGACCTTTATCCATACATTTTTGTTAATTCTTCACCCTTAATGCTTACCAAGACATCATTACTAACACCTATGTTGTGATTTTTACCAGTGTTAGCTCAAGTCTTAGTCGGCATTCTTCCTTATACACATTCATCTCCAATATAAACTAAGGCTGCTATTTCTAATATGTGGAGTGTCCTTGGGTTAGATCCCTCCAGGTTTCAGGTTGGACATTAGGACAAATACCTAACCTTCCACCTTAAGGACTTCCAAATCGTCGTGATAATAAGATGTTGTAGGGTATGAGATCGTAACCATAAATGTTTCTGAATGCACTTTGAGTCTTTTAGTTCACATTTTAATTACATTTCTCCCCTTATTTTTAAATTCTAAGTCACTTTGATTTGAAATACTGGGTGTTTAAAATTTGTCTTGAAATTACCATGGGGAATATCTTTACTTAGCATGATTACATGAAAACATAAACTTGCTCCCCCTTAATTTTACATATGTTTGACACCCAAAAATGATACCAAGTTGTAAAATGAATATAAAATGAGGGTTGAACACTTAGTTCATCTTCACTATAACTTATCATTCTATTGGAATTGTCATTTATTATCTTGTTGTTATTAAGAGCTTTTTGGGAATGGTTTGAAATAATAAGAATGGTCGTGAGAGATGTATCAAACTGATGAAGTTCTTCCTGCATTGCTTCTATCCATGCAGAATCAGCCATTGCTTCCTTAATGTTTTTTGGTTCAACAATACTCACGGTGAGTGCGAACATACACATTTCAGGATCTGTTGCAAGTTGTCGTCTTGTTTGCACTGGCTTGGATGGATTTCCACGAACTTGAGTTAACGGGTGATCTTTTGTCCATCGGTATTCGGAATCTTGAGGTTGATTGAAGGTATGCATATTTGAAGTACCAATATTACGTGAGGAAGACTCAGCAATTTCTTGTACCGGTGTACAGAAAGGATTGGTAAATTCTGCTTGATCATTGTTGTTTTCTTCAGCATTGACATGTGTTGGAGTTGATGGTTCTGTTGTAGGGTGAATATTCGTTGAAGGTAGTGTGTCTTGTTGAGTAGAATCATCGGTGGGAGAAGAAGACTTGTTGACACGAGAAGTACCATCATTGAAAAATTCATCATACAAAGGACCGAAAAGAAGATCCAACTCCTATTGTGATGGAACTGTTGTATCTGCTGAAGGAGAAACATTTTGTAATTCTGGTGCGGGGTCAGGGTTGTCATAATCTGACTCCTTTTGTCGTTAGGGAACGAGGCCTGAAGTGTCATTAGCAACAGACGTCTCTGACATCTCTTTGATCTCATCAAATCTGAGATGGATGGATTCAACTATCAACCTTGTTTTCTTATTGTAGACATGATATCCCTTTGACTGAGTAGAGTATCCTACCAAAATGCATGGATCCCCTTTTTCTTTCATCTTATCCAAATTTTCACCATCTCTTGTTAAGTAACAAGTACAACCAAAGATGTCAAGGTGTTTAATTAAGGGTTTTCTGTCATTAATGATGTGATATGCCATTTTCTCATGAGTTGAGATGATGATTGATCTGTTTTGAGTATAACATGCGGTTGTAATTTCTTCAGCCCAAAAGAATAAAGGAAGTTTAGAAGCCGAAAGCATCGTTCGAGCAGCCTCAACGAGAGTGCGGTTTCATCTTTTGACAACGTCGTTCTGTTCAGGTGTTCGAGGAGTAGAAGTTTGATGCTCAATTTCTTCGTCTTTGAAGAATGCATGGAGTGTCTTGTTTAAGAACTCGGTGCCTCTGTCAGTGCAAACAGAAATTACTGGGGCTTGAAGATTTCTTTGGATCATCGTGAGAAAGTCTTTTAAAACTTCTGGTGTTTCATCCTTGGAACGTAGAAAGAGAGTCCAAGTGTATCTGGAGTAGTCGTCGACGATTACCAGAATATATTTCTTCCCATTTATGCTTGCAACCTGCATTGGACCACATAAGTCTACATGAAGCAGATTTAACCGTCCTTTTGAACTTGGAACAGTCTTTGACTTGAATGTACTTCGTTTTGCTTTACACACTTCACAAGAGGAACATAGTTGATCCTTGACGTACTTCAGTTTTGGTAAACCAATCACAACATCTTTCTTTGAAAGCAAGTTGATGTAGTCGAAGTTGAGATGAGACAGTCTTCGATGCCATAACCATGCTTGAGTTGGTGATGCTTTAGCCATGAGACAGATTGGAGTTGATGAAGTTGTTTCTTGAAGAGAAATTGTATAGAGATCAGTTCCACGATTACCGGTTAGTAAGTCGTTTCCCTGAAGATCTCTAACAAAACATGTAGATTTCCGAAATGCAACCTCCAAATCCGCATCACAGAATTGACCAACCGAGAAAAGATTGTGATTGAGACCTTCGACGTAGTAAACCCTTTTGATCGTGATATTTCCTTGAACCAAATCTCCATAACCAAGAATTGGAGCAAATTGATCATTGCCAAAACGAACGGTACCCAAGTATTTTTCAACAAAATTGCACAGCAGAGATAGATTGCCCGTCATGTGCTTTGTGCATCCAGAGTCAACAATGAATAGGATGAGTTGTACAATCTGCAAGAGAATTAGAGGACGATGGAATACATGACAAATTGGATCCTAAAGTGTTTGTGAGTTTTAAGACATTAGTTATCCTAGATACATTATCTATGGAAAAACTAACTTTCTTAGTCACACTTTCGTTCCTAACTTTAGGTACCCATTTCCTTTTTGTCTTAGGAACCCATGTATATGCTGATGGGCATTGTTGTGCTATCCACCATTTCCACGCCTTACTAGTTTTCTTATATAGCATCCTATAGTAACTCTTAGAATTTGTGGTAGTGGATTCTGATGCAACTGTTTTCTTATGGGGTGTTGCAACAGATTTGTTCGCTTGACTTTTGGGTTTTCTAGTACTAATAGGCACTACATTAGGCTTCTTAGTTCTAGCATTCACGTCTTTCAAAAACTTAGAAACACAAGCATCATGATTCGAATTAAACACACATTTTCCACAAGTAGCACAAATTGAAGGTATGCACATTTGAATTACCAAGATTGCGTGAGGAAGACTCAGCCGCTTCTTGTACCGGTGTACAAAAAGGATTGGTAAATTCTGCTTGATCATCGTTGTTTTCCTCAGCATGAACATTTGTAGGAGTTGTCGGTTCTGATGTAGGGTGAATGTTCGTTGAAGGGTTTGTGTCTTGTGGAGCAGAATTATCGGTGGGAGAAGAAGACTTGTTGACACGTGAAGTACCATCATTGAAAAATTCATCGTACAAAGGACCAAAAAGAAGATCCAACTCCTGTTGTGATGGAACTGTTGTATCTGCTGAAGGAAAAACATTTTGTAGTTCTGGTGCGGGGTCAGGGTTGTCATAATCTGACGCCTTTTGTCGTTGGGGAACGAGGCCTGAAGTGTCATTAGCAACAGACGTCTCTGATATCTCTTTGATCTCATCAAATCTGAGATGGATGGATTCAACTATCAACCTTGTTCTCTTGTTGTAGACACGATATCCCTTTGATTGAGTGGAGTATCCCACCAAAATGCACGAATCCCCTTTTTCTTTCATCTTATCCAAATTTTCACCATCTCTTGTTAAGTAACAAGTGCAACCAAAGATGTGAAGGTGTTTGATTGAGGGTTTTCTGTCATTAATGATGTGATATGCCGTTTTCTCATGAGTTGGGATGATGATTGATCTGTTTTGAGTATAGCATGCGGTTGCAATTGCTTCAGCCCAAAAGAATAAAGGAAGTTTAGAAGCCGAAAGCATCGTTCGAGCAGCCTCAACGAGAGTGCGGTTTCGTCTTTCGACAACGCCGTTCTGTTCAGGTGTTCGAGGAGTAGAAGTTTGATGCTCAATTCCTTCCTCTTTAAAGAATGCATTAAGTGTCTTGTTTAAGAACTCAGTGCCTCTGTCAGTGCGAACAGAAATTACTGGGGCTTGAAGATTTCTTTGGATCATCGTGAGAAAGTCTTTTAAAACTTCTGGTGTTTCATCCTTGGAACGTAGAAAGAGAGTCCAAGTGTATCTGGAGTAGTCATCGACGATTACCAGAATATATTTCTTCCCATTTATGCTTGCAACCCGCATTGGACCACATAAGTCCATATGAAGCAAGTTTAACCGTCCTTTTGAACTTGGAACAGTCTTTGACTTGAATGAACTTCGTTTTGCTTTACTCACTTCACAAGAGGAACATAGTTGATCCTTGACATACTTCAGTTTTGGTAAACCAATCACAACATCTTTCTTTGAAAGCAAGTTAATGTAGTCGAAGTTGAGATGAGAAAGTCTTTGATGCCATAACCATGCTTGAGTTGGTGATGCTTTAGCCATGAGACAGATTGGAGTTGATGAAGTTGTTTCTTGAAGAGAAATTATATAGAGATCAGTTCCACGATTACCGGTTAGTAAGTCGTTTCCTTGAAGATCTCGAACAAAACACGTAGATTTCCGAAATGCAACCTCCAAATCCGCATCACAGAATTGACCAACCGAGAAAAGATTGTGATTGAGACCTTCGACGTAGTAAACCCTTTTGATCGTGATATTTCCTTGAACCAAATCTCCATAACCAAGAATTGGAGCAAATTGATCATTGCCAAAACGAACGGTACCTAAGTATTTTTCAACAAAATTGCACAGCAGAGATAGATTTACCGTCATGTGATTTATGCATCCAGAGTTAACAATGAATAGGATGAGTTGTCAATCTGCAATAGAATTAGAGGACGATGGAATACATGACAAATTGGATCCTAAAGTGTTTGTGAGTTTTAAGACATTAGTTTATACCTAGAATACATTATCTAGGAAAAACTAACATTCTATAGTCACACTTTCGTTCCTAACTTAAAGTACCTCATTTCCTTTTTTTCTTAGGAACCCATGTAAATCTGATGGGCATGTTGTGCTAACCACCATTTCCACCCCTATATTAGTCTTCTTATACAACATCCTAAAGTAACTCTTTGAATTTGTGATAGTGGATTCTGATCAACTGTATTTTCTTAATTTGGGTTTTGGCACACATACTTGTTCGCATTGACTTGGCTTTCCAGTAACAATAAGCACTCATTAGGCTTCTTAGTTCTAGCATTCACGTCATTCAAAAGGTTAGTAACACAAGCAAAATGATCTGATTTAACCAAAAGTTTTCCACAAGTAGCACAAACAGCATTAAAATCGAAGTTCTGGAATTTAACTTGTCATTACACGCATTACAGACTTTGTTTTGATTAGAAATTCTAGAAATCCTAGGGTGTTTCTTCACTTCATCTTCTTAAAACCTTCACATGACTAGTGTTTTTGGCTCATAACGACCTTAATCTTTCATTTGATTGCTCCTAGGCTAGTGGTCTGTTAACATTAGTTTTTGTGAGTTACCCTGTAGATGTATGATACGCCGAGGAATTAGAATTCCTAGAAGTCAGATTCAACTGTGGTGCTCAGTTGAGCTGAACTACTTGCAATTCGATACATGCCGTTAATCACATTTTTGATTCTTACCCAGCAGTTGCGTTTTGTTAGTATTGAAGGCAAATTATGGTGAAATGACTGTTTTTTGATAAACCCTCTGACCATTAGTTTTTTTAAAACTGACTTTTTCTTTGCAAAAATTTTCTCTCAGAGAGTCTGAAAATGGAGTCGTTTTTCCAAAACTGATGGTTTTAGAATCCTTTGAGCATTTGGTTGTCGAACAACAGATGGTTTATCAAACTTAGTGTCCACAGATTTTCCTTTGCATTTTTCAATGAGTTTCTTTAACTCACTTATTGCAATGTTCTTGTCTTGCAGTTGAGCTTTCAAATCTTGTATTTCAAAATATTGTTCACGTTCCTTTCGAAATACATTTGACGCCTTTTCTTTGCAAACTGTGTCATTTTTCAGTTGTTCTTGACATTCTTGTAAAGCGATTTCAAGAGAAATTGAGTGTTTTTCTAATTTAGCAAAACTCCATAAAAGCTTAGTGTAAATCTCTTTACTTACAAATTCAGTTTGTTCAGAAAGCTTTTGTGCAAGACAGTCACATTCCCTGACTTTATGAAGATATAAGCATTGTAATTCAGTGATCTCATCTAAATCAGATGAAGATTGCAAATAAGAACACATAACATCTTTAGACACACATTCTTGCAAAAGCATATCATACATGTTGGAAAATTCTGCCTTATCAGATTCAAGTTCATCAAGTTCATCTTCAAGAGATTCAACATACTTTAAATAAATCTGCATATGCATTTCTTGCTTAAGTTCATGTACAAATGCGAAACTATCATTCTGAGTCTTAAGGGCAAGGGGCATCAAACATGTCTTAATAGGATTTTCCATATCTTGCGCAGTTGGGTTACGAAGATGAAGAAGGTCGTTTGAATGTTTTACCCATGCTTGATCGACAATTTCTTTCAGATGATTAATATTATTCGTCATGACATTATATGCTTGTCTACTTTTGCTTATTGATTTAGACACTGGTAAGAAATATATGTTTTTGAAAATATTTGGTTTTGTTTCACAAATGATTTTCCTCTACATTTTTCTTTCTTATTTTCATTTGCCTTTGCCGAACAGAATTTCATATGAAGTTGAGTCGTGGGTTTAATATTTTCATAATGACATTTAACTTTGTGTCAAGTCAAAAGGTTTCACTAAGTCTTTATTCAATTTTGATCGACCTCATATCAAGAGTCAGGAGTCTCTACCCGATTCGTGGACGAGTCCTGTTTACAAGGATCGATGGTCATGTGGATCGCATAACAAACATGGTATCTCATTTGAGGCTTTTTGAGGTACCTTGGATTGGCAAAGGTATGTCTTCCATTAAATGTAGGGCATTTGGGTGCTAACATATGAATGGTTTGGATTGATTGACTCCGTTTGTAAACAATTTCATTCAAAAACTTTAATTGGTTTTCCATTGAAATCATTTTGTCAATATCTTTTTCTTCCTTAAGCTTCAAATCCGTTATTACCTTTGTTTTCTCCTTGACAAGACCTTCGTAATGTGACTTGGTTAAAAGACTCCGTTTGACTAACTCATCATGTTTCTCTTTGACACTGAAATTTCCTAGGCATTAACTTTTAAACTTCTTTTTATGTCAGTTTCTTTTTGAGCTAATAGTCTTAGAGTTTCATTTAACCTTCGTTCAAGTTTGTCATAGTCAATTGTACGATCATTAAAGGCCTTGAACCTCTCAAGCTCAGTCTATTTATTTTGAAGTGCAACTAAGCAACTATCCCAAATACAATTAGATCCCCTAGAGTTCTACTAGTTTCCGCAAGAATAGATTTGCACTCAGTTAACTTCTTGAGATCAGATGTTGCCATTTGCTTTCTTTAATTGCTTTGAATCTTTTTATTTTCATCGACATCAAGTTTTAAATTAGCAATTAAATTAGTCAAGTGCAACACGCCATACATCACATTCCAACATCATTTGGTGCATCCTGAATATCATTATCACACACATCCGGTAAGTCTAGAGTGACATTACTAATCACCCGTTTTCCACTGCACATGTGTTCTAATGTGATTCAGATTGGTCAAATGTTGTATGTCATTGCAAATCACATTATCGTCAGTATCGTATTCTACCTGTTTCAATGGCTCAAAGCGACTAATGCCTGATCAGTCATTAGGGAACCACCTAATCGTTGCCATGTAGCTGTAATGTGCTTCCAACTCTTGTTCATCAATCTCTTCATCCGTGTCTGCTAGCCAGTCAGATTGCTCTGCTTGAAAGTTGAACAACTTTCTCAGCTTTTTACAGACAGCACATCTTTTCCTGTGATACGTAGAGTCATTAACCCCTTTTGGATTTCTACATTCCTTAGCATAGATGACCAAATTCTTGTAGTATAAAAACACTGTATCTCAGACCTAGTTTGCACTACTGGACCACCTAATAGTGTCTCCTAGCCCCTAACAACATGTCACTGCCCTCTGATTCCAAACTGTTCAGATCTGATGTCATTCTTGTACCTTGGTGTAAGTATCCACATTCTTTGTTTCTAGTGTTTGAGAAAGTTCTAAGTTGTTGTTTGGAAGGTTTGAAGCGTTTCTTGAAGTACTTTGCAATGAGAGCCAAATTTTCCTGCATGTCTTTTATCCTTCCCTGAGCTAGTCAGATCACTGTCTTCCATTAGAAGCTGACACAGATGGTGGTTGTGATTGGTTTGGCTATCTCTTTGCCTTTGTATCTTGTAGTTGCATGAGATCTGGTTGGAAGTGAAGCTTTTGATGTTGGTGCATATGATTTGTGAGGTTTTGATGTTTGATAATAAGGGTCTTGAAGTGTTTGTGCAGTAGCAACAAGTGCTAATGGGTTAGCATTCTTGGCCATTCTTTCAACACGGAGTTCATTAACTTCCTTTTGGTATTGTTTCAGAATGTCAAAGAGCTTATGCGTATGAACCTCATCCACTTGTGTGTAGCTTGACAATTGTTACAAATCTTGACGTATTCCTGGTTGAAGTTGTTTTAGAAATTAAACATTGATATGCCATCGTAGCAACTGTCCAAATTGTATCTGATCATTTCTTTCATCATCTTGAGAATCTGTGAATTAAGACTCAATTGTTTCTCCATCGTGAAGGTGAATTGACCATACTCCCAAAATAAGTTTTTCTGTGACATCTAAATATTGAGTAATTTCACCACCTTGTAGAAGCCTTTCGATGGCTCCCCCATTTCTTGACTGTCTGACATGCATCAACAGTTGAGTATATTTCATCTCCATTCCATCAACAACAAATGAATCGCTTCTTTTTCTGATTCAAAATGACTATGTTTTCAGGAGTCAATTCATAACGTGTCACGACTGTTGTTTGTCAGACTGCTGTAGAATCCTCTGTTGCAAGAATAAGCTGGTGTATGTGACAAACGTTAGAGTGTATGTACCTTTGAGAATGCACTTCCGTAAGGCATCACCATTTGGTCTTGTTATCATGTATCGTAAGAACTCATGATCGCCATGTGCAAATCGTCCTGTTGCAAGCATTGGTGGACGATCCCTTTGAACCAAGCTGCCCATTATGATGTTATGCATTTGACTGTCGATTGTGGAAGTTACAATTGGAGTTGTCATGATGAATGATTTGTTAAAATTATGAATTGAAAATGATTTGTAGGATCTTAAGATGATAAAGTTGTGTTGTGGTTTTGACGTTATGTTCAATGCAGGTACGATTTAACAAATTGAATTAAACAAATCCGGTACCAAATTTGGTAACAAATTCGGTAACAAAATCGGTAAAGCAAATTCGGTAATAAACTCGATAACAAACTCGGTAAGATATTGGATAGAGCAAACTCGGAAGGTTTCTCGGATAAAGCAAAACTCGGTAGAATTTGTTTGACAAATTTCTCGGACAAGTCGTCGTAGCGAATTCGACAAGTTACAAATGGAATTATCTAACAAAAGTTTTCCTTTAAAAAAATTCGATAATAACTCAAAACTCTCCTAACACAAAACTCGATAAAACCGAGAACAAGTGTATTATTTGAATACAAATTTAAGCTAAATTCCCGAGAATGGAATGAAAATCCTATAACACACTTTTGATAAAACGAAATGTGTGCACTATAACAACTGCATATGCGAAGATAACCGAGAATGAAATGAAATCCTAGAACATCACATTCGATAAAACCTGACAAATGTGTCACTATTACAAAATTCAGATACGATTATAAGACAGAATTCGATAAGGCTTTTTTTTTTTTTTTTTGTTTATCAAATTCGGTGTACTATTTTATCTTAAATTAAAAACTCATGTCCCTTTTTTTCAAATTTTACCAAGAATGATAAAAACATAAAAATCAAAACTAACAAATTTAAAAATGAATCTTAATACCTTATAATCCTTAGACAAGATAAAACCTTGAATGGAAAGAAAGATTAAAATCACTTTTAAATGAAAAAAAAATTCCGAACCAAAAAAAATGCTAAACCACACGAACACAACTTGTTATCCCTTGGCTCTTGATACCAAATGTCGGTACCTAAAATATCATTTCACTTCCATACAAATAGGTATGAATCAATGATAAGAAACCATAAGAAAAGAGATAGAAGAATGAAAGAATTTTAGAGAGAGAAAGTAGAGAGAGTAGAGAGAATATGAAAGATTACTTGCACAAATGAAATACAAATGACCAACACCCACTCCATGGGATGGAGAGGGGTATTTATAGTTTCTTACTAACCTAGGGTGACGCCTAGGTGTAGTGTTGTTGGGTCGGCTCTGGTTTTGGGCTTTAGCCCGCAACGTATACAATATTAGATTAAATCACGAGCCCGACTCTCTTTCTAGCCAATTACAACGACTAATAAATAAAGACCGAGTTTCCTTGTTCGACTTAATATTTTGAGGCTAACAAAAGTATATATGAAAAGACAAAATAAAATAAAACATAAGTCATCGAAAAGAAAAAGAAAAAAATGTGATGACAATTATAGCCAATGATGTACGGTCCTCACCTCTCGATCGATCGACCAAAAGGGTAAAACCCTGGTCGATTGGCATTCAACTTCTCCAAGTCAAACCCTAATCGACTTCTAGTCGAATTAGGGTATTACCCAGTTTTCGTACTCGCCTAACTTGCAGTAGGTTCGAAGCCCTAGTTCTACATGTGCAGTATCGGTGGATAGCTGACGCAACCCAAGATCCGGTTTCGCTCTCAAAAACCCTAAGGTGTTCGAACTACAAAAAGAAGGAGATCTCGCGCTTTTGTTGATTAAAAAGCTTACACACTTACATGATAACAAGTAAGTCTTTTATAAACACCCTTTATACATATTTAGGTTTTAGGTAATATCAATGTTTAGGTATGATCTTCATATTAGGGTTTGTCTGGCTGCATGGCCATCTCAGTGTTAATTTTTTGTTGTGCATGTTTTACTGGCCATGCGAGATACCATCATAACCTTACATAAATACATAAGATGCTTGCCATAACTATCAAGCACTCAAAACCTTAAAATAGCTAACGGTGGTTTTCATGCAAAAACACTTTTGACGCCTTCCTGTTTGGTCTTGGATTAATGCCAAAATGGCTAATCCATTTCTTCATACAAGATCACATTGAATTAATCCCCAAAGAGGAAGATTCTACCTAGCTGGTCAAATGTGACATTAAATCATTTTGTTTAAATGAAAGTAAACAAAGGTAAATAAGACTTTTGGGAAAGGTAATAAAAGAATGTAAGGTTTTACAAAATGATGAAAGAGATTTATGCGATGTGTATGCTAAAATTTTCTTTGATCATTATGCTAATTTGTAAAATCGTTTTTATACATCGTATGAAATGTAAAATGAGGTTGAAAAGATAGTGATTGAAATCTTAAATGTTTAATCACTTTACAATATATTTTAAAAAAATCCTCAATGGTTTATTAGATATTTTGATCATATTGAATCATAACAAATATATTCGAACCTGTGTTAAAGAATGAGAACACTCGAAATGTCGATATATGTAAGAAGTATATGTTTGACGATTTATGATTACAAATAACTTATGCATTTCACGTTACATATTACACGTTATTAAAATAAAAAAAAATCCTTTATTTTAAATATCTTCTTATTCGCACTAAGCCAGTAACAAATCATATCCTACTATCCTAAGTTGATGTAAAACTTTGTTGGCCATTCTTTCACATGTATTTAAGATGCATCGTTACTTTGTCATTTTACAACTTTTGTATGTGAAAGAAGCTACAAATTTATAAATGTTTTGTCGATCACATTGTAATTTTCCAACAAATTTTCTATTAAAATTAGCATAAACGAAAATAGTTTAATTGATTTCTGGGTGACTCTAAACTTGTTTTGATTTTGAGATGTCTTAGTGAAAAATTTTAAACACAGTTGCGTTTAGTTGGAAAACATTTTCTATCATTTTCTGTATCCTGTTTTGTAGGAAAAAAGAAGGGGTTTCCCATCTCCACAAAACAATTGAAAATTTGGAAAACGCGTTTAGTTAAAGAAACATGTGTTTGTGTTTTCCATTTTACAAAACTAGAATACATGTTCAAGTGTTGTTGTTTCTATCTCAATTCTCTATTTACTTTTGTAATATTATAAAGACATATTCGAAACACAAAAATAAAGGCGGCAAAACGGGCGGGCGCGGGCATCAGGCAAAACGGGTACTGGACAAAACGGGCACGGGCTAAAATGGGCACTAATGAGATAAATGGGCTACTGGGTGAATCTTATTTATTTAATGGGTTTTTAACGTTTTCGTCCGTATTTTCCGTTTTCATCCGTTTTTTACGTTTTCGTTCGTTTTTTACGTTTTCGTCCATATTTTTACGTTTTCGTCCGTTTTTTACGTTTTCGTCTGTAAAAAAATGGACGAAATCGTAAAAAAACAAATGAAATTGCAAAAAAACGGACGAAAACGTAAAAAAAGACGAAATCGCAAAAAAGGACGAAATCGTAAAAAACAGACGAAATCGTAAAAAAACAGACGAAAACGTAAAAAAACTGACGAAAATGTAAAAAAAGGAAGAAAACGTAAAAAACTGTCGAAATCGTAAAAAACGTCTGTAAGCGTACATAAAAATCAAAAAACTTATAAAAACGTATAAAACGTAGGAAATAATGGGAAAATAGATATGGGTGTCATAAAAGGAAAACGGGGAAAACAAAATAAAATTATTTTCTAGTTTTGTGTATAAAGGAGAAAATAGGGATTTAATGTTTTGTAGAGAATTTTGTTGGAAAACGACGAAATGAACGCGATCTCTGTTTTCTTTGTTTTCCAGAAAATATTTTGTGAAAAACAAAAGTGTTTTCCTTCAACTAAACGCAACCAATGACTATGTTTCAATTTCCCAAATAAATATATAACCGTCCTCTCTGTATCTATGGGCAATTTTATTCTACCCACGTAGAGAATTGTTTGGAATTTCTTTCTAACGTCTAGATTTACGTAATTTCAATCACCAATGTCAGAAAACTACATGTTCGTGGTACATCTCAGCCATATTTACAAGATGAATATTGAAGCGCATGGAAATTAAATAGTACCGTAGTAACAAATAAGAAACTAAATAAAATTAAGGGTCTGTTTGTTTAATTTTTTTATTAAGTCGTGTTTAATTAACAGATGACTTAATGTGGACAACCTCAGTTTTATCACTTTATATTTTCAACCATCTTTCACAATTAATTTATTAACAAACAATTTTCACATGACTTAATAAATTCAGTTTTTTACATATTAAGTCAATTAAGTCTTTTTCAAACAAAACCTAAGAGTAAACTGTAAAAATAGGTTTACACTTTCTATCTCTGACACAAACTATTAGCAAACATTATCCTTCTTGAGAGCCAATTGTCCGGTAAAAATCATTCTTATTGGGGATGAATTTTGCAAAAAGTTTAACAAAAAAGTTTTGTTGAAATCATCCCTAAAGTGCCACATATTTGACCTCTTAAGGATGATATTTGCCAATAGTTTCTAACAAAAATGTAAGGTGTTAGAAAGTGTAAACCACATGCATGTATTTTGCAGTTTACTCTTATTAATTAGATGTAAGCATTAACAAGTTGCATAGATGATAGAAGAACAATGAAGCTATAGAAACAAACATTAAGACGGATACATGACTATAAAAAAGAATGTCACATCCTTCTTCGTAGTTTTCCCATGTTTAGATTGTTTTTGATTATATCAAAAAGTCAACGTAATGATTGCTCTGATTTGATATTCTCTTCGAAAGACTCAAAACATGCATGGAAAAACATTATTCGTAAATCATAACTTGTATTTGATCTCTGTCACTTTATTTTCTATATACGATGGCAAACATGCAGGTGGTTGTGGCAAATCACCACCACCTTGTAAATAATGTAATAAAGGATGAAACAAACATAGACGACATGTCTTGTAAATATAGTTAGTATGTTTAAAACTAATGCTTTGCATTGCACACTTGTATGACCTATTGAATTTAAGAGAGATGTCAATCTGCAACTCATTAGTGACCACGCCCACGATGGCTTGGTCCGGAATAAAGCTGAGCTAGCACCGAGACAAGACAAGGAGAAGGATGGTGGTGATGATCTTTGATGTGTCGAAAACCTTCCACCCCTGTCAAGGTAGAAACGATTAGAAAGAATAAGATGGTAAAACACACGCTTATAAACATAACACCAGTTTTCATCATCTTGACGAAAGATGACACTTGATTTATGTTAAGTTGATGAAATTAGGCAATTATTTTCATGTATATAGATATCACATCACATACATTTATATATGCGCCTATTAAGTGGAAGGAAAGCACGTACGTAAGACACGAATTAAGTGAAAATGGAAGTTTGAAGATGAATGCAGTTGCACGGAATCTTTACAGGAATTAGGATCGGTTATTCTCTTACGATTTCCCATTTATTCTATGCAGATGACGCGGTGTTTATTGGTGAATGGTCCCATAATAACTTAAAAGGTATCATGAATATTCTTCGTTGCTTCTCTTTGCTTTCAGGGCTGTCGATAAATATCAAGAAAAGTCATCTTCTTGGTGTTGGAATTCCCGACTCTATTGTTTCCGCGGCTGCTATGTCACTTGGATGTTCGATCATGAAGCCCCCTTTCAAATACTTGGGTATTCTGGTTGGTGGCAATATGTCTTTGATCAAGGCTTGGGATGTGACGATCGACAAACTCAAAAAGAGGTTATCTAAGTGGAAACTTAAAACCCTATCTATCGGGGGTCGTCTTACTCTCCTTAAATCGGTGCTTGGTTCCACTCCTATATACAACATGTCGCTTTTCAAGGTCCCTAAATCTGTGCTTAATTCAATGGAAAGTTTGCGTCGAAATTTCTTCAATGGTATTCAAGAGGGAGATAGGAAGATCGCTTGGGTTAAATGGTCCAAGGTGCTTGCGCCTAAAAAGCACGGCGGTTTGGGGGTTTCCAGCTTCTACTCCCTCAATAGGGCTCTTCTTTTCAAATGGGTGTGGCGCTTTCTATCACAGGATAATTCTTTATGGTTTCGGGTTATTGTTGCCATTCATGGTTCGAGTTCGCAGGTGATATCCGCTTCTTATCCTTCGACATGGAGCTCCATCATTAACGAAGTAAATTCTCTTAAGGCTCAAGGAGTTGATTTAATTTCTCATTGTAAGATTCGAGTTGGTAATGGTATGAACACAAGCTTTTGGAACGAGAATAAAAACACCCCATTAAAAAAGAAAATAACACCGTTCTGTTAAGGGAGTGCTCTATTGTCGGCGTTCGTCAATCCATACTGAACCAGAATACTTTTACATAATGAGATTTAATCAACTACCATGAGCCATTACCGAGAATAAACAACATCTGAAATCATCATTCTACCCATACCTTCTTTAAAAACCTCCTCCCACTACCACCCAATATCCACCACAACCCCACACACCCCACCCCCCAACACCCCACCCTCCCCACCCTCCCCCCCCCCCCCCACCCCCCCCCCCCCCCCCCCCCCCCCACCCCCCCCCCCCCCCACCCCCCAACATAAAATTACACCTCCACTTTCCTTTTGGAATGGTGATTCTCTGCTCACGCATGTATGCCCTACGGTTATAAGCTTAGAATATTTAAAAGATTATTTCTGTTGCGGATAAGTTTCGAGGCCCTATTACCTCTTTTTTTCGTCGAACTGTTCGAGGGGGGGTTGAATCTCAACAGCTTGATCTTCTTTTGGGTTTGCTTGGATCGGTTTTGTTATCTAATATGGGAGATAAAAGGGTTTGGGATTTAAATGGGGATGGCGTTTTCCGTGTCAAAGATATTCGGAACTTGCTAGACGAGACTTTCCTCCCTAAAGCTGAAATGCCTACGCGATGGATTAAATGTATTCTGATTAAAGTCAATGTTTTTGTTTGGAAGGCCCTTCTCGACTGCCTCCCTACTCATTTGAATTTAGCCAGAAGAAATGTTCTGACTGCTTCTTTATCTTGTCCGGTATGTGATGCTGCACCAGAAGATACTTCTCATTTGTTTTTCAGTTGCAGTGTGGCGGGAGAAGTAGCGAGGTCAGTTTGTCGTTTGTGGGACTTGGGGTCGCACTCTTTCAATTCGTATACAGAATGGCTCGTTTGGTTCAATTCGATACATCTTGGTGCAAAGTCTAAAGAAGTGCTGGAAGGCATTTTTTATGTCTCTTGGTGGAGCTTATGGAATTTCAGGAATCATCTTCTTTTTGCGGTCAAAAAACCTCGTAAAGATGCTATTTTTGATGAGATTGTGTTACGCTTTTTTAATTGGTGTTTAGCTAGAGGTAATAGAACTTTGAATTGGGTTAGTTGGCTTCAACACCCGCATTTGATTTCTTTGTAATTGTCTAGCTCCTTGCTAGTGTTTCTAATAAAGTCGTCGTTCAAAAAAAAAACAACAGTTACCTTTTACAAACATACCCATATACATTTTTGGTCGACGTGGTTTACCGGGTATAACACTTTTGGTCCATTTTTCAAAAATCTTACGGATCCACATCAATACCCGACAACCCGTTTCACTTTTGGTCCAAAATTACCAATGTCGTTAGTTGACCTATATTTGACCGATAATTAAAAGGGGTTTTTGGTCTTTTTCATCTATTATATTATTATGAATAGTTAACTGCATTTTTGGTCCTTGCGTTTTAGTGCGTTTTTCACTTTTAGTCCAAAAATTCAAAAAGTTTTTATTTATTTATTAATTTATTTTTTAATCTTTTTAATTTTTTTTTGAAATTTTTTTTTTGAATTTTTTTATTATTACTATTATTAACACAAATATATAAAAACGTAACGTAACATATGAATCGGATCGGTTAGTTCGGATATTTTTTATATTATTATTACTATTATTAACACAAATATACAAAAACGTAACGTAACATATGAATCGGTTTGGTTAGTTCAGTTATTTTTTATTTTTTTTATTATTATTACTATTATTAACACAAATATATAAAAACGTAACGTAACTTATGAATCGGTTCGGTTAGTACGGTATGTTACGTTTTTATATATTTGTGTTAATAATAGTAATAATAATAAAAAAATAATAATAAATAACCGAACTAATCGAACCGATTCATATGTTACGTTACGTTTTTATATATTTGTGTTAATAATAGTAATAAGGGTAAAGGTCATTTTTTTTTTGGAACGACAATTTTATATCAACACAACACTAGCAAGGAGCTAGAACTTACAAAGAAATAATAGAAGGATTCTTT
>BQNB010025576.1:20982-59497 GCA_026074375.1 Tanacetum coccineum | reverse complement strand
TTGGTATTTAAGGTGTGTTTGAGCCCATAAGCTTATAAGCTGCAAAAGCTTATTTCGGGGCTTATTTCCATAGCTTATTTGTGTTTCTTAATTTTCGTAGGAACTTTATATAGTAAAGTAATTTTTGTAAATTTTTCAGAATTTTTAGATAAGGTTTAATATTTTTTATAATTTAATTTAGATAAAAGTTTATTTAATTCATAAAAAATACAAAAATTATCAAAAAAATATTTTGCTTTTTTAGAAAATTTAAGCCGTTGTGCTTTGTATTAAACAATTTCAATAAATCCAATGTATCGTATTTCAAACGACTCTTTTAGAGGACGTTCTCATATCTTGTGCTATTGATCTATGAAGTAACGCTCCCGGACACATTATTCCGCTACGACCCAATTTGGGGGGTGTTACATGTCACGACGCCCCTAGAAGTGTGCGCCTCCCTTTGAATTGTACGCTGCATTTTCCAGTGAATGAGGAGGAGATAGTAGAGGAAAGATGGTGATGGATAATGGTGGGGATGATAAGGAATATCAAGGGTCTTTATATTGTGGTGGATAATGGTGGGAGTGGGGAGGATAAGGATGGTGGAAGATGGTGGTGGGGGGCAGCGCATGATGTGAGACGACATTGAAGGTGTGTGTTGGGCAGGATGATGAGGATATGGTGGGAAGGTCTGGTTTGGTAAAAAAGTGTTTTAAGGTCTTATCTTGTAAATACAATTGGAAAATTGTCTTGTTCTGTAATTTGCTCAAATTTTAATGCATAAAGTTGAAAAGTCCTTTCCTAGACAAATTTTCTTATTTTTGTCAGATTACAAATAGTCACATCAGTCATATATTGTGAAGATTTCAAGTCTAGCCCAAATTCAGCTATTAAATAGTAGCAAATTAACTATGTCAAATACTCTGTTAGTCTCTATTGTTTATTAAGATTTCACATTTCGCAAAAAAGATGAAGACAACCAAATTCAAATAGCACGCAACATTAAGACTTACTTAATGACATTTTCACATTTAGTCCATAGAGTGATAAACCATAAATTACAACATCTAAACAAAAACCCAAAAGTTTATGTCACACCACCATTAAAACATATACACAAACATAAACTAGATGACACAAAAGACTTCCCCACAGAATATTCCTAACATCACCATGACAATCGAAACATCAACCCATCTACATACACAACTTTACTATTTCCATTATAAGCTCATGCCTTTTGTTAAGATTGTTCATCACATCTTCACACAACTTTAACTTCTCTTTGTGACGATCCCATTCACTCTCTATCTCCCTATGCACATGGAGGATAAATTGGTCTTTCAAGGAGGAAGACTTTGACGCAGACGCAATCTCATTAAGGAGATTCATTGTTTGGATTTGGTTTAGCTGCATTTTGGAATATGTAGATATTTTTGGTTTAGGGTAAATGGAATAAAATTAAACTATGTTCTCGAGTTAGAGTTAAGAAAGAAAAAGGAAGAAAATGAAAATGAAACAGAAGAGGTTGTGTTCTCGAATAGTACTTAAAAAAGAAAAGATAATGGAAAGAAAGTTAGTGTTATTTTTTTAATTATTAAAGTAAAGTGTTTCCTCTCAATTTTAGGAGGAAAGTGTTTACTTTACATTTCTTTACATTTCTTTAATGACAGAACTCAAGAACACAAGGTTGGAGTTGTTTAAGTAGATTTAAATAAATGAAGACTAATGGTCTTTGTAATGATTATAAGCAAGTGGAAGGTCTTGGATGCATTTAAAACCACACCAAAATGCTTAGAAGATGTGATGGGATCAAGAAGATAAACGACTAGGATTTGACATTAATATCATAATTGCCTATACCCTACATTTTGAGTACAACACACGTTTAGTCCTTAAGGATATTGCCTTGCAAGAAATCAAAAAACTTAAACATGGGTATTGATATGCACAACTTCATAAAGATAGAGTAAATTACACCTTTGGACGATTTATTTCAAACATATATAATTTTAAAATAAAGTAAATTACATGTTTATGAATGCAAATGACAACCCGGTTAACATTGTTTGATTTCTAAAAGTTAAACGGTATTTTTTCCCCACAATTAGGTTAAGCTGATGAAACATATACAAGCATTTCATTGTATTCTAATACATCATATTAAGCTAATTAAACACATATTAAGTTATAACATCATGAAGTTCTTGCTGCTCTTAATCTTGGAATACAACCTCCCACTTTAACTTTACTTGTTGGTTGCTTAACCTTTTCTCCAACACTACAACCTCTACTTCCCCTAGCCTCTACTTTAATTGCTTTTAATCCTTAAATGCAACTTTTAGTTTTCTTAACCTTTTATGCAACATCCACATGCATTTCTTATATGTTTTTTATAAACTTTCAAGAGTCTCATCTATCATTTCATCTGTGATGTTCGCATCCCCCTTCATATTTATCGATAATTTCATCTATAATTTCATTTGTGATGATCACTCTCCCATTCCCTATCATAAGCCACATTGATCACAACCTTACCCTTATCACTTTCTCCTATATTAGTATCTAAACAAATACTAATTAGGGCAAACACAAATTAAAACAAAGGTCACTGTGTGCATTTATGGAAAATAAATGAAAAAGTAAAAGAGAAGTCAAAGGTTAGTGTGTGTGTTTTGTGGAAAAGTGTTTGTGTGTGGCTAAAAATAAGCACAACTCAAAGGACAAAATAAATAATATACAAATGAAGAGTAAGGACAAAAAACTAAAAAATACAATACTACCATCGTGTGAAAAGCACGTGGCAGGAAAAAACGAGAAATTTTAAATTTGTAACAAAAATGGACTAGCAGCGTGCAAAATTGGTAACGTTGGGGAGGTATGCACTAATTATTGTCCGTTATGGACTATACGTAGAGAAAACTACGGGGACTAAATGTGTAATTCAATAAAGGGCATAAACCGTGTAAAGACCACCCTACTTTCGTGTGAAACGCACGTGACATGAGATAACGAAGAAATTTTAACGGCGTTAAAAAACTGGACTAGCAACGTGCAATATTGAAAACGTTAAGGACGACTAACGCAAAACGTGAAATTTGAAATTATCATGGAGAGTAAACGTCTCTAATTGACTCTAAATTGAAGTTGTTGACTTTGAGAGTCAAACACTCTTCTTTTCTAAAAAGAGAAATGATAGATCCTCATACATTTTACACAAAATAATTTCACACACATATGTGCCAAACAAATATGGATAGTAAAAAACAGAAAGAGAATGTTAGGATCAAGAAAAGTCTCGGTCACTTCCAATATTTACTAGTCAAAGCCTGTAGTTAGATATATTAAACATATTAAGCTAATATGGCAAGGCCCGTGGTATAGCCCATCAATAAAGCCCTATGGCGGCCAAAAGTGTATAAATACCCTCTCCATAGCTTGGAGAGGGTGTTGGTTGGTTTTGTATTCTCACTTTGCTAATGAATTATATGTTTCTTACTTTCTCTCTCTAGAATACATCCATCCTTCCACTTTCTCTCACTAAGTTCCTTCCCATTTCATATCAAAGATTACTTGTATTCTTTAATTGGTATCAAGAGCCATGGAGTGGTGTGTTTAGTTTTTGTGTTTAAGCTTTCTTGTTGGTTCGTTTTTTGCAAAATCGTCCTTTATTTTTTTCTTTTCTTTTGATTCCAAAGCTATTGTGTACACTAAAGGATTATTTACCTTGGTAAATCTGATCTAGTATCTTTATGATATAGGTGTACAAGCTTAGAATCAAGAAAAACATCATTTTTATTACATTTTTATGTTCGAAAATCTTATAAAGAGCAAAATCTTAATTTTAAATTTTTCGGCTTAAAAATCTTAAAGTTATCATTTTCTTGTTCTTATAGGTTTAGTAACACTAGTTGTACAAGTATCTTTGTAAAACAGTCATCAAAAAGGTGTCTGTTTGTGTTTTTAAGTTTTTGGGTTTCGTAGTAGTGGAAGTCGAACAACTAAGTCGAACAACTCAAGTCGAACAACTTAAGCGGTTTAACAGTTTCATTGAAAGGCGGTTTAACAACTTCTATGCAAAGCGGTTTAGCAATTTCTTTGAAAGGCGGTTTAACAATCTTGTAGTGCAAGGCGGTTTAACAATCACGTAGTGCAAGGCGGTTTAACAAAGTCAGTTTGCAAGACGGTTTAGTAGTGCTTCTATACAAGGTGGTTTAACAAATTTTTTCTTTGAAAGGCGGTTTAACAATAACACTTGGCAAGGCGGTTTAACATCTTTTCTTTGAAAGGCGGTTTAACAACTTTTACAAAGACACTTACTTCACTTTAACAACTCCAATTTACTTAAGTAACTTATACGGTTTCTCTTTGTGATCTGTAAAATCCCGTGAAACATTTACTTGTCTTCTCGATTTTATCAAGAGCTGTAAATCCCGTGTAGGTTCAAGACTTTAATCACACAAAAGACAACTCACTAAAACACAATTTCTTTCAATCACCGTTTGATCAAACAGTAATCTTTTAACATACAAATTTCTCAATGATGACTCTTGCTGACAAAGCAATCCTTTCGGGTGTTGACAATCGTCCACCTATGTTGGAAAAAAATATGTACCATTCTTAGAAAAGCATAATGGAGCTATACATGATGAATAGACAACATGGACGAATGATCCTTGAATCCGTTGAAAATTGTCCACTCATCTGGCCTACAATTGAGGAAAATTATGTGACTAGGCTAAGAAAATTCTCTGAATTGACTTTTGCGGATGCAATTCAAGCAGATTGTGATGTCAAGGCAACTAATATCATTCTTCAAGGTTTACCACCAGAGGTCTATGCATTGGTAAGCAATCATAAAGTCGCCAAGGAATTTTAGGAAAGAATTCAACTTCTCATGCAAGGAACTTCATTGACTAAACAGGAAAGAGAGTGTAAACTATGTAATGAATTCGATATGTTTGCTTATAAGAAGGGGGAAACACTATGTGACTTCTAGTTGAGATTTTCACTACTACTCAATGACATGAACATCTACAATATGAAACTGGAACAATTTCAAGTAAATACCATGTTTTTAAACACTCTTCCTCCTAAGTGGAGCAAATTTATGACTGATGTCAAACTGGTTCGGGATTTGCACAGAACTAACATTGATCAACTTCATGCTTACTTGGGACAACACGAATTTCATGCAAATGAAGTTCATTTAAGGCATGAACGCAACTCAGATCCGCTTGCCCTAGTTGCAACTCATCAGTTGACACAGTCTCCTTATCAAACTCATCAAAATTCACACCAAAACAAACTCAATTTCAACCACAAGTTTCATCATATCAGTCTCCACAGTATGGTTCACCTTCTCAGTCTTCAACAATACTCAAATCATTCAATCATAACACTCTTTCAATCACTATCCATCTAATGATTTCAGTCATCAATTCACCACCAACATTTATTCTTTTCATAATCTGATACCTCAATTGGAATATCCTCCCTTAGTTAATCAACAATCTAAATTTTCCCAACAAGAATCAGGTTTAATTGTTCTAGTGTTCCAGAAAGGTGATGATCCCATTGATGCCATCAATCACATGATGTTGTTTTTTACTGTTGTCGTCACTTCCGTTATCCACTATCAATAAACCAGCTGGGAAACTCGTTTAAACACTAGGCAACAAAGCTACCATCAATCAATGGAAGAGAAACTTTACAACCAATTCAGGGAGACAAACTTCATGAAGTGTCGGGTACTTCAAGGACTTATACTTCGGGAGCAGTGGAAACAATTATGGAAAACAAAGAACAGTTATCTGCTACAACTACAAAGGGGAAGGCCACATGTCCAAACAGTGCACCAAACCAAAGAGTAAAAGGGATGATTCGTGGTTTAAGGATAAAGTGTTGTTGGTTCAAGCTCAAGCAAGTGGTCAAATTTTACATGTGGAGGAACTCGCATTTTGGGCAGATACAGGAATTCCAAAATGTTAAGCCACACAGACTGTCATATCACAATGCTGCTTATCCAAATGTGATGATTTGGATGCATAGGACTCTGTTTGTGGATGAACTTAACACTACCAAAGTTGACTCTTTATGGCGATTTATCTCACTATGGGTCATACTCTTCATTCGGAGGTTCAAATCATGATATTGTGAATAATGGACAGGGACTAATCAAGTTGTGAAGGGCTATGCCGTCTTTGAACAGTAAAATATGTTATGACCATTCAAAGACTAAATAACAGTGATAGCAATATCATTCCTTATTCTCAGTATCTGATTGAATCATAACAGGTAGATGTTCAAAATTCTAACTCTTCTGCACAACAAGATGATTTGATATTATCTGTGATTAAATAGAACTAAAAACCAAGGAGTTCATTGTACTAAAGTACCGATCTGGAAAATAAAAGTGTCAATGATACTTTAACTGCTGAGCTTGAAAGATATAAGGAACAAGTCAAAGTGTTGAAAGAAGGACAAACCGTTGATTTAAAGAGTTAAGATAACATTTTAGATTCATGTGCACAGTCTGTAGAGATTGATAATCTTAAACAAATTCTTTCAGAACATTTAAAAGAAAAGGAATCTTTATTGCAAACGTATACACCTTCTCAAAAATGATTTTAAGAATATAAGAAGAATTAGATAAACTTGATAGGGAAATAGCCTTAGAATGCAGTCCACATCTAGTTAATATCGTTTTTAAAAGAGATCAATCTGCACAACTATTCACATGTATGACGAAGAACCTTGTTTTTTATGATAATACCACTAAACAAGCTCTAGGTTTCACAAAATCCTTTTATATGAAGAAAGCTCACGCAGTACTGTTGGTACACCTATGCTATATGTTGGTGATATAATTCAGAAAACCAGTCCTATTGTGATCCCTGACTTAGAAGAGGCCTTAACACTTGCTGAAGAGAGTCTTTCAAAAATGCTTTTAAAACATAAGGATAATATGATGCAAGAAAAGATAAAGCAAATTTGATACAACACATCGATTATGCTTGCTATTATAAACTTTATAAAGATTTGAAACACGGTTTGTTCCATAAAAGAATTATCTGATGGAACAAGCTTTGGTTGCATTAACTTTGTGAGTTCCTCAGAAACCCAATCTTCTGCTAGACCCACCAATGTTGAGCTTCCTAAAGAACTTCAAAAGTCAGCATGTTATACGAGTTTGAGAACTTAAATACCATCTTGCTAACTTTGATGTGGTAGTCAAAGAAAGAACCACACCCACAGCTATCACTGAGGGCACGTGGGGTTTCGAACCATAGTAAGCTTGTTTTAGGGATGGAATAATGTCCATTTGTAATAAGCTTGAAGGACTGTATTTAGTAATTCATCCAATAATTGGTTGATGAACTGCTGAAGTCCAAATGTATTCTATCAAATGAAACAGGTGTGGAACAACATCGTGTAGTGTCAAAAACATTTAAAGTTAAAAGAATTCAAGCTTGAGAAAATGAAGGACTCTTGGACAAGTGATGAGCAAAGATATGTTAACTTGATTGTAAAATCCTCTATGGATTTTGCCCTCTGTGAAAGTGCTATGAATGTAAAAAGTGTCCCAAACTTAAGGCAAAGCTTCAAATGGATTTTGTTGAAAAAGAGATTACGATAAATGTTCTTAAAGTTTACCACTCTTGAAAATATTGCATTTAGTTAGAGTTGATACTCAACTAATCAGGAAATTTTTCAAAGGGACAATTCTATTTCAAATCAAAGTGCTCTAAGTTTTGATCAATTGTTTGAATTAAATGAATTGAAAGCTCAGTCCCAAGAGAAAGACATGGTCATAAAGAAGTTGAAAGAGAGAATTAAATCTCTCAGTGGAAATATAGATAAGGATAAGATCAAACAAGACTTAGAAGAGATTGAAACCATAAATATTGAATTGGATCATAGGGTGACAAAGCTTATTGCTGAGAATGAGCATTTGAAACAGACCTATAAGCAACTTTATGACTCGATTAAACCAGCACGTGTTCGATCAAAAGAACAATGTGCTGACTTAACTAATCAAGTCAATCTAAAGTCTGTGGAAATTTCTGATTTAAATGCTTGTCTTCAGGAAAAAGTTTTGGTAATTACAACCATCTCAAGATGAATGAGGAAATCTAAGGAAAAAAGATTTAGCTAATAATGAAGTTACACATCATCCTAGTGATCCAGAGATTAATACGGAACCAATAACCCCTAAATTGTTGAACAAAAGGTCAGCTCACTCTGCCTATATTAAGCACACTCAGGAAGAAGCTGCAGTTCTTAGAGATCTAGTCATATTAAAGCAAACTATCCCCTAGATCCAACCTTAGAATCTGCCTGTAAGTATACTAAACTAATTCAGGAGTTGCTTTCAAAAATCAATAAAACCTGCCCTAGTATCAACAATTCCGAAGAACAATTGGTGGCTGTGACCCCAATGAATAAAGTCAAAAGAATTAGATTCACTGAGCCCGTCACATCCTCAAGAAACATAATCACAAAAGGCCTCTACATCAAACCTAGCTTCTAACAAACCTATGTTTGTCTTCTAACAGGAGGTAAAACCCTGCTACTAGTGCTAGCGGATCATAGCCTTCAGGCAATACAAAGAAAGATAAGATCTGCAAAAACAAGTAGTAATCAGATGAATACAAGTAGAGCCTACCCTAGGAAAGTTAAAATCTAGTTTAAAAAAAATAAAGATCATGGTTGTTCACCTAAAGGAACTGCTCTTGTGCAGCATTCCAAGCTTAATGCTAATTTCTGAATATTAAATGTGTAGGGTAATGGTTGAAGGTTTCTGATAATCATGATTTGTGTGTTATTGATTATATCAATAATGTGAATGCTCGTGCAAAATCTATATCTGCTAGAACAAATAAAGAGAAAAGTTTGGAAATCAAAAGGAAAGATGTTTACATACTATTGAGATATATTTAGAGACCTACTGGTCGGACACCTTTATATCGTTGGAAATGTATGCCCTTTAAACTAGGATTACCACTTATACTGAAGCGCCCCTTAGGAAACCAGTTGTTCTGTAATGAAAAACATCAAACCGCTGTAACATTGGTCTATTCACGGAAACCTAGGAACTCTAAAACTAATGTTCCTATTAGCAAATCTAAGGTTCTTTAATCTGTATCTGCTAACAAAAGGAACCCAGTAAATCTTGGGGATCCATAATTTTCGATGTTCCATCTTCCTCTTTAATGAGTGCAGGTCGTCCAAATTGTCCTCTGGTATTTGGACTCCGACTGCTCCAAGCATATGACCGGAGATCGCTCTCAGCTCACCAATTTCGTCAACAAATTTTTGGGTACAGTCAAATTCGGAAATGATCATGTGGCAAAGATTTTGGGATATGGTGATTATCAGATTGGGAATGTTATGATATCAAGGGTTTACTATGTGGAAGGACTTGGACACAACTTATTCTCCGTTGGGCAGTTTTGTGATTTCTTTTTCTTTTTTCATTTATTTTTTTATTTTCCTTTTTTTTTTTATTTTTTTTTTTCTTCTTTTTTTATTTTATTTTTTTTTTTTCCTTTTTTTTTTTTTTATTTCTTTTTTTTTTGAACCTTGAGGTTGCTTTTCGTCAACACACATGCTTCATTCGTAATTTAGAAGGTGTTGATTTATTGACTGGATCTCGAGGCAACAATCTATATACTCTGTCTCTTGGAGACATGATGGCGTCCTCTCCCATATGTCTCTTGTCAAAGGCCTCAAAGACTAAGTCCTGGCTATGGCACCGACGTTTGTCTCATCTAAACTTTGGTGCAATCAACCATTTAGCTAGACATGGTCTTGTTCGAGGTCTCCCTAAGCTTAAATTTGAAAAGGACCATCTGTGTTCTGCATGCGCAATGGGTAAGAGCAAGAAGAAACCCCACAAACCTAAATCTAAAGACACCAATAAAAAAAACTCTATCTGTTACACATGGATCTTTGTGGACCAATGCGTGTCGCAAGTGTTAATGGAAAGAAGTACATCCTCGTCATCGTCGATGATTACTCACGATTCACATGGGTTAAGTTCTTAAGGTCAAAAGATGAAGCTCCAGATTTCATAATCAAGTTTCTTAAGATGATCCAACTGCGGCTGAAAGTACCTGTTCGACGCATCAGAACAGATAATGGAACTGAATTTGTTAATCAAACGTTGCGTGAATATTATGAGAAGGTTGGTATCTCTCACGAAACATCTGTAGCTCGCTCTCCACAGCAAAATGGTGTCGTTGAAAGATGGAATCGTACGCTAATTGAAGCTGCTCGCACAATGTTGATTTATGCAAAAGCTCTGTTATTTCTATGGGCTGAAGCAGTGGCTACCGCATGTTACACCCAAAATCGTTCCATCATACGCCTTCGTCACGGCAAAACACCATATGAGCTTTTACATGACAAACTTCCTGACTTATCTTTCTTCCATGTATTTGGTGCACTCTGCTATCCAACGAATGATAGTGAGAATTTGGGCAAGTTACAACCAAAGGCTGATATTGGTATTTTCATTGGTTATGCACCCACGAAGAAAGCATTTCGAATTTACAACCGACGTACTAGACGAATCATTAAGACAATTCATGTAGATTTTGATGAGCTGACTGCGATGGCTTCTGAACACAGCAGTTCAGGACCCGTACTTCATGAAATGACTCCTGCAACAATCAGTTCAGGACTCGTGCCAAACCCTCCTCCTTCAACACCGTTTGTACCACCTTCGAGAACTGACTGGGATATGTTGTTTCAACCGTTGTTCGATGAATTACTCAATCCCCCACCTAGTGTTGATCACCCAGCCCCTGAAGTCGTTGCTCCAATTGATGAAGTAGCAGCTCCAGTACCCGCTGTATCAACCGGTTCACCTTCCTCAACTACAGTTGACCAAGATGCACCATCACCAAGTAACTCTCAAACAACACCCGATACCCAACCTCCCGTCATTCCTAACGATGTTGAAGAAGACAATCATGATATTAAAGTTGCACATATGGGTAATGATCCGTACTTTGGTATTCCAATTCCAGAAGTTCCTTCTGATCAAAAGTTCCTTCTGATCAATCTTCATCGTCGAATTCTATTCATACAAATGTGCCTCCCGATCACCAAATTTCTAAACACAATAACAAATGGACTAAGGATCATCCACTTGAAAATATAATCGGTGAACTTGCTAGACGGTTTCCACAAGGCTGAAATACGTGGAGCCAAGTCTTTTCTGTTACTCGATGCTTTCCTCATGTTGTTGAACCGACGACTGTATAAAAATGCTTTGACTCAAGCTTGCTGGATCAAAGCAATGCAAGAAGAACTCAATGAGTTCGAACGTCTTAAAGTATGGGAGCTCGTACCCCGACCAGATAAAGTTATGGTTATTACTTTAAAGTGGATAATACAAAGCCCCCCCCCCCCCCCCCCCCCCCCCCCCCCCCTGGAAACTAGACGAACTGGGAGGTATACTAAAGAACAAAGCTCAATTAGTGGCTCGTGGTTACCGTCAAGAGGAGGGAATCGATTTTGAAGAGTCTTTTGCTCCGGTTGCAAGATTAGAGGCTATAAGGATTTTTCTCGCGTTTGCTGCTCATATGAACATGGTCGTCTACCAAATGGATGTGAAGACTGCGTTTCTGAATGGTAATCTGCGGGAAGAAGTTTATGTTAGCCAGCCGGATGGGTTTGTGGATAAAGATAAACCAAATCACGTGTACAAGCTTAAGAAAGCTCTTTATGGGTTGAAACAAGCTCCACGCGCGTGGTATGACATGTTGTCTTCGTTCCTGATATCCCAAGACTTCTCCAAAGGTTTAGTGGATCCCACATTGTTCATACGCAGAGACGGCAAGGAACTACTTCTGGTACAAATATATGTCGATGATATCATCTTTGTTGCATCTACACCTGAACTTTGTGACCTATTTTCTAAAATCATGTGTTCAAAATTTAAGATGTCAATGATGGGCAAAATCTCATTTTTCTTAGGACTATAGATTTCTCAAAGTCCCAGAGGCATCTTTATTAACCAGTCAAAATATGCCCTTGAATCCTTAAAGAAATACGGTTTTGACTCTTGTGACCCAGTGGATACTCCCATGGTGGAGAAATCCAAACTGGATGAGGATAAAGAAGGGAAAGCCATTGATCCATCACACTATCATGGTATGATAGGCACCCTCCTTTATCTCACAGCCAGTAGACCTGACCTACAATTTGCTATATGCATGTGTGCCCGGTATCAGGCTCGGCCTACCAAAAAGCACTTAAATGCAGTAAAAAGGATCTTTCGATATCTAAAAGGAACCGTTAATCGGGGACTATGGTATCTGAAGGATTCTTCGATTGCTCTAACAGCATTTGCAGATGCGGATCATGCTGGTTGTCAAGATACACGCCGTAGCACATCTGGTAGTATGCAATTTTTGGGAGATAGACTTATCAGTTGGTCATCAAAAAGGCAGAAAAGCGCTGCGATATCCAGTACGGAAGCTGAATATATTGCTTTGTCTGGCTGTTGTGCTCAAATCCTTTGGATGAGATCACAGCTTACCGACTATGGCTTTGGTTTCAACAAAATTCCAATGTACTGTGATAACAAAAGCGCTATTGCCTTATGCTGCAACAACGTTCAACATTCCAGATCAAAAGCATATTAGACATCAGATTTCACTGTTTCAGGAGCATGTTGAGAATGGGGTGATCGACATTTACTTTGTCAATACGGACGTATCAACAAATAGCGGACATTTTCACTAAAGCTCATGGACCGAGAAGAATTGAAATTTCTGATCAAAAGCTGGGGAATGTAGAGTTTTACGCGGTGACTCTGAACAATTGGCAGATGAAGTTGATGAATAGTGGGTGGTACCTTTTCACATCATTCTGTTCATATGTTATACATAAAATATAAAAACCAAAAGATTTCATTTTTTAGAAAACTTTTAAAAACAAATTTCAAAATATATAATCTATAAAACAAAGACAAAAATAAAAAAAATATGGAAAAATATAAAAAGAGGTAATAAAGCATGTCTTTCTGAAAATTTGATAACATTTACGCTTTAGAAATGTCATTCAATAATGATACGAGGGCTGTAATGAAGTTTCGTGAGAAGTTACAAATGTTTTCAAAACATGCCAAAGGGCTTGCTATTATTTCAGATAGTAACCCGGACATCATTTTAAAGGCAAGTATTCCGTCAAAAAGGAAACTTGACCTCTCAACGGGAATTTATTCTCGGGCATGGTCTACTTTATGACCATGCAAAGGCTTGTGATTACTTTGCATCACAACCCGTGCTTCCTATATTTCCATAAGTGTACGCGTCAGTGCACTTATGTGTTAAAATAAGAGAAATCTTATTTTTGTGTTTGTTGTTTTTCACAAACAAAACATTGCTTCATCAGAAAATGCTTTTTCAATGACATTCGTCTTCTCAAACAACGACCATAACTCTTTAAATAGAAAACGGGTCAGTGTTTAAGGGGGAGCAAATGTCAAATATCTTCTTCATAATAAAATGTGCTTAAAGGGAAAAGGCTTTTAAACAATACGGAAATAAAATTTACTTATGGGAAAGTTAATTAAGTTTAGCTTATGTGTGCCTTAATTGCTATGTGTTTAGGGACTACTTTGCAAAATTAAGTCTATAGGTATGATAGTATAAACATTAGGGACTATTTGTGCTATTTGTTTATCTTGTATATGCCTTATAAAACTTTGCTATGCAAAATAAAAGGGTATCGAAACTAGAAGGGCTAAATGTGTCAAAAACAAAAATTGTTTTATATCATTCCACCCAACCCGTCCTTTTACACACACAAACACACACTAAACTTAAAATTTTTTCTCCCTTTCACTCGTTCGATCGCCAACCTTCATTGCATCATTTCGAGTTGTTTTCAAGCATAAGGTATAATTAAAATCTCGTTCTACTCCTCCTAAACAACTCATAACTCGAAGTAATTAAGATTTCATTCAGATTTGAGCTCGAAAACCCTAATTCTCAAATTAGGGTTCATCAAATTCAAAGATGTATAAATCTTCAAATTAACTGAGGGGTTATGATCGCGTTGGAGTGTAGAAGATATGTCTAATACAGTTTTTTGTATCATTAACTTTTGAATTAGTTATACTCAATTGTTTGCTCGAAAATTTAGGGGTTTTCAAAATAATGTAGAATGTTTCTGGGTTTTGTGTTAGGGAGTTTTCAATTTCTCTTTATTGAATATGTTTGGCCTATTAAATATTTCTCTCCATTGTTTGTCAGGTTGTTGTGTGATTATACTAAAGTTGTTCTAATGGTTCGTTTTTGATCATACTTGAGTGTTGTGCTTAAAATTGTTGTTCTCTTAGTATCTTCATGATAGTTTTAACTCATTATATGCTAAAGAAACATATGTGAGTGTCTACAAAGACTTGTTTGTCAAATGGACATACTGAAAACGACAACCCAATTACGTTGGAACCGAACTAACTATAAGGTAGTGGAACGAACAACCCACTTACGTTGGATAAACCGAACCACTATAAGGTAGTAGGAACAGAACTACTATGTGTAGAAGGAACGAACAACTGTCTAGACAGTTGGACCGAACAATTGTTTTACTGTAGGAACCGAATAACTGTCTTCGACAGGTAGAAACCAAAACAACTTTGTTTTATTAGGAACCGAACTACTCATCTTACTTGAAGGAACCGAACAACTTTGTTTAAGAGGAACCGAACTACTCAGTTTACTAGAAGGAACCGAACAACCTAGTTGTTAAAAGGAACCGAACAACCATAAATAATAGGAACCGAACAACTTGCTTCATGAACGAACCGAACAACTTGGAGATTAGTAGGAACCGAACAACTAAGGGTTAGCAGGAACCGAATAACTATCATATAAGGAACCGAACAACTTATTGTAGTAGGAACCGAATAACTAAGAGCTAGTAGGAACCGAACAAATAAGTTAATTAAGGAAACCAAACAAACAGTTTAAAAGACCCAAAACACTTAAGATCTAATTTTCATTTTTAAAGGCGATAAAATCTTTATTAGGGAGATAATTAAATATTGGTAATTATTCACTCTAACAAGTTAAATTAGCTAAGTTTGTCCATTTTAAATGAATAGATCTTAATAAGTGCAAAGTCTTAAAGTTCCTAATGCATCGTTCACATCCTGAATCAACTTCACATGCTCACTAAATAGGTCTCTATAGTACATTGTATAACATTGATTGTACATAAACTGTATTGATCCTATCTTAGCAGAATCATGAACACTACAAAAGAACAGCAATAGGAGTTGGATGATGCTCTTGTCGCACCTGAAAACCGCCTCAAGATAGAGGAAAAGCAATCTCCGACTGAGCTCCAATCTTAAATCCAAGGAACCTACTCTTCAAGTGGTGCTAGATGCTCTCAAACTCATTTCATTCTATAATGCATTTGAGATCTCACTGATGGTACTGAGTATATACATGCAAGTTTTTGGGTACTATCACCAGTCATCACTCGGGGGGGGGCACTTCTGTTTCATAGTTGGATGGCAAAAAAGTCACACGTTGTAAACCACCCCAAAAATGTTGTCGCAGCGAAAATATGTCAGGGGGCTTATTCAATAATACACTAGCACCAGATAACAGAGAACGACCTTCTAAATGTGTCGTTTGTAAACAATCACGTTGGTTTTCTGAAATAACTCATAGTTGTCCCATAAATTGCATCACCATGAAACTTGAAAGTAAGGACCTCCAATGCACATCAAATAATCCAAGCATCTAATTCACCTGAGAAAAACATGCTTAAAAGTGTCACATAAAAGTTGGTGAGTTCATAAGATAGTTTAAATTTAATGTAAGTTTCATCAAATATATTTATACACTGTGTCATCATAGTACATGGAAAATGTTTATAAATAATGCACACAAGGACCCATTTTATGTTACCAAAAATGTACCAGTCTTTATCCAAAGATACTTATAATAATGCATGACAAATTTAACGTCACCAACATGTTCCAAGTATGTATGTGTCGGGGGGCCCTGTAGTCCCCAACATGATCCGACATGTTATAACGTTCGTTCCCAGTGATAGCTAGTCACCCGAACGGGGGTTGTCAATCCCGAATAGATCTATTTTATATCATTCGCGTGGACATCACGCTATAATGTTCGTTACCTGCGATAGCTTAATCGCCTGAACAGGGATCCACACCCGAATAGATCTATTTCATAAATTCGCGACACCTCTTGTTAGGGATTTACGTTCATGACGCTGTGACGTAGACTTGTTGTATATACCCGATTCGGGCAGTGATACAAATAATGTGTTCCTTTATTGGGTGTTCCTCACAAGAACACCCGGGCATGTAATGCTTGTTGGCCCCGCAGGCGCCAAACAAATCGTAATCCGAAAATCATTTCAAATGTAAAGTATGCATTTGTGACCAAAAATAAAGTCAAACAATGTATCCCATAGCGAGCTATGCAAATAAGTATGTAAACCAATTTGAAATCAATCATGTAAATGTGTTTGTAATGAATTGCAAAATCAAGTATGTGAACCAAGTGTGTAGAATAGTATGTAAAAGATATTGTGAACAAATATGTAAACAAGTTATATTGAGCATGTATTCTCCCCCGAGATTTGTAAAGCAATGTAAAACAAGTGAAAGAGGGGCTATAAACTCACATTGATGTTGTAGAACGATTGGCGAGAATGCGCGTATTAAGCGCCAGACAAAATGAAAACTGAAATGGCTCGATCAAGAAGTTGCAACTAGTCTTAACGGCTAAGTCTCACTAGCCTTGGGTAATGCGTTTGGGTTTCCCGATGAATTGTTGTGTCAACGCGACACGTTGATAAAAGATTTAGATTTAAAGTTGTAATAGTTTGGTGGTTGGTTAAATAATTAATTCAAAGGTAAACGTAAGGTGTGTAATATATTCCGTATATATTACCTATTGAAAAATGACCTATATAGCTCACACTGTGAATTATATGACAAGATACACAACCCAAAGAATAACTCGAATAGTATATAAGATATGACATGTTTTATATCAAAAAGGTGTCAATTTAAAATAAAATGGTTTAATTATATAATACTTCCCAAGTATTATATAAGGAAGGTGATAAAAATAAATAAAACTAAATAATTCGACACGTTCCCGGATATCCCCAAATGATTTAATAGAAAGTTTCTTTATAAAAATGAACACACGTTTTAAATCTGCAAATTATGTTAAACGACGTTTTTAAAACTCTTACAATAGTTATGATGTTATTTTCTAGTTGATAATTATAAAATATAAGATTATTTTATAATTTAATATATTGTTTCCTCGACGGGTTGCTAGAATATTTATCCCATTTGTAAAAGTATAGTTTCCGTTTGTTTATCCGGTTATTGATATATTACGAATTAAAAATCTTGAAATTATATAACTTAACCCTTTTTCAATTAATACATGTTGAAATTTACTCATGTGTTCAATATATATGATTAGGCAAGATTAATTAATACATGACACATTTATTTAACCAATGACCACCATTTAATCCGGTTTAATATTTATGAAAAACTTATGATGTATTTATTTTCCGATTTATATAAATCAAGGCACACCCTAAGTTGTTTCTGCTCACCTAAACGCCCCTTGTGGGCTGTCCTTATTGCCAAACGCACCCTAACCGGTGCCAAACCCACAAACAAACACCCCCTTGGTTGTTTCGCTATCCCAAACGCACCCTAAGTTGTTGACTGCACAACCAAACACCCCTATTGGGTGTTACCCCGCAAACCAAACCGCCTTATGGCGTTTTAAACAGCCAAATGGCCCCCCCTCCACCCCCCCCCACCCCCCCCCCCCCCCCCCCCCCCCGGCACCGTATACTGGTGACAAACAAACGCACCCTAATATGGTGATACAATCAAACCGAACGCACCCCGGCTGTCCCGAGTCAAACTCGACACCCCGGCTTCTTTTGTTGCAACCCTACCCGACAACCTCATCCCCCATGCTGCTGCCATTAAACCAAACGAACTCCTAAGTGGTTGTTAAACCCAACCCGACACGAACACGCCCCGGCTGTTTCGACAGCCCAAACCCGAACGCACCCTCATGGGTTGAGACTGCCAACCCAACGCACCTCTTTCGATGTTTATTAACAACGAACGCAAACCCTTTGGTGCTTGAAGAACCAATATGTTGCCTAGACGGTTTGCTGCAACCTGGATAAAAACCAAGCGCACCCCTAGCTGGATGCAAACCACAACCCAAACTCATCCTAACTATGCTAACACCGAAACCCACGCCACACCACTACGGCTGCTAGGGGGGGGGGGGGGGGGGGGGGGGGGGGGGGGGGGGGGGGGGGGGGGGGGGGGGGGGGGGGGGGGGGGGGGGGGGACCAGCAACAAACACCATGTCTGTTGTTATATCACAGCAACCACACACCTTTTCGGCATGAAATAAAACCCAACAAACACCCCCCTTTTTGCTGCTGATGTAAACCGAACGCACCCTGCTGTTGGCAACAACGACGGCGTGGTCGTGGAGGTTATGGCGGTCGCTGAGGTGGTTGTGGTGATGTAGGTAGTTGTATGGTGATGATGTTGATGGCGGTTGCGGTGTGGTGGTGGGTGCGGGCTGAGACAGCCGGAGGGGGAGAGGAGACCGCGAGTGGGGGAGAGTGACTATGGGGATCGGGTAGATCGGGGTGGGGGAGTATATTTGGTCTTGGCCGGAATACCCGCCGGAAAACTTTTCCGGCGGCTGCGGCATGGTGGCGACGGTGGTTGGCCGGTGGCCGGAGAAGATGAGAGGAAAGAGATGAAGAGTTATAATTGTGTTTGTGTGTGTTATTTGAGATGGAAATGAAATGTATTATAAAAAAATTTATATATATAATAAAAGTTATAAAGAAAATGACATGTCCCTAATAGTCTAGGGTAAAAAGTGAAACTTTTTAATATAGTTTTTATAACCATCGGTTTGGGACTCGTTTGGACGACTTAACGGATGATTCGAGTCGCGAAACTCGCGCCATTGTTTTTCAAATCATTTTTCTGATAAAAATGAGTATTTATTTGATAATATTTCATAAATATTTTATAACATTAAATAAAATATCTGTTATTCGTTTGTGAACCGTTACTCCGTTTCGCAATAGAATGATTTAAGGTCGAGCATGAGTTGCTTACACAACGCTTTTTTCATAAACATGATGAATAATTTATTTAATATTTTTATTAAATAAATACTGATAATTAAATAACAAAATAAATTTAATTATTTTTGTGTGTCCGCGTTGTAGGTTGTTCGTTAAATGTTTGCGGTGTTGTTTTAGCCCTTTTCGACTCGTTTCCAGGTTTCGGGCAAAACTAAAAAGTTCGGAATTTCGTTTTACATCAAATTGCTTTAGGGCCCGAATCGTAAAAACGTGATTTAGTGGTTCGTTTTTGATAAACCAGCTATGAATTTATATATATCCTTTTTCGTTTTCGAATCAAATAAGTTAAAAATAACTTTCCCATGAGAGATGTACTAATAAATATGATTTATTATTTAAAATTTGTTTCGAAAATTTTACCAGTTACGCGGTAATCGTTTTTATGTGACGATAAAAGATCATAAGTCAAAAAGTAAGATCGGACCTGAAAGGTCAGAGTTTAAAAAAATAGTCATTTAAAATTTCGAAAATTGCCGGATGTTACAGTAATCTCCTAAGGTACGGGGTTGGTTTGAATTTTCGTCTCCCATGATGGTCAACGGAAGAGTAGGTTGGTTACGAACAAAAGGAACAAAGAAGAGATAGACTAAAAGAAAGCTACTTGACAAGAAATTAAATTCTCACTTGATAGGAATATTGTGAGTAGACCTAAGTTAGATAGAATCTGAAACCTAAGGTATTCCCCGATAGCGGCGCCAAAAACTTAATGCGGTAGTCGTAGGACTTCAACAAGTTTTACAACTCCCTAGGTAGAGTACCTAATCACTATAGTAGTAGTATAGGTAAGACTCGGGGGTTGTTATCGTTCTCTAGGGGAATAGCACTGTGAAGGCCGGATTGAATGTTCACTAAGGTCTAGGGGTTGAAGGAAGATTCTTTTTGTATTTTTATATTTTATGAAAGCAAGTAAATTCTGGTTTTAGAGAGGTTTTGGTTTAAAGCTAATTAACTACTAATAAACTAAATAACAATTATATAATGAAGCGTATTCACTTGGGATGCACTACTCCTTGCTAGCTATCCAATTCTACCTATTGCTTTATCACACTTGAGATGTAATGTGTAAGTATTTCCTAATTCATGAAACACGAACCCGTCGTCTATATAATATTCCGTTAGGGCAACGCACAAGTAAGGTAGTATCCTAAGAGTATATTACATACAATTGAAATATCTTAAGAGGGATCAACCATATAAGGGGTAAGGTAGTATTAAGATTGTTACCCATGGTATTCTTTCTACACACTCACATTTCCCTAGACATGTCAACAACGATACAGACAAAAGCTGGTTTTCTAAAGCCAAACGTGCGCATTCATCAACAAGAAGCAATAGGAAACAAGAATTATAAACTATTATCAATTATACTCATTGAATCTGTCACAAACAACAAGATATAATCAATTAATGACAAGGTTCATGCATACCCAAATAAATACTAGATGAATTAGCCAAGCATACTCAAACAATAAAAATCATTATCAACAAAAGGAATTGAAGACATGATTTAAGATATAAGTGATAATCAAACCATTACAAGATGTTTATGGAATGAATTAAGTCTTCTAAGTTTCTGGAAAAACACCTACCTAAACCTTTTAGTCGGCCCTATGGTTTAGGGCTTTATAAAAACAAAGTTATGAGGCTATATTTATAGGCAAAAGCTAATCAGACCCTCCATACGGCGTCACAAAAATATATGATGCCGTCGCACCTCATCTTTCACCAAGTTGTAGATGTCTTCATCCCCTTCGCATGAGCTATTGAAAACGTCAGAAATCCTTTCGTATGAAAGAGTTATGATCAAAACAATATGGTAGTACTTCACCGCAAGGAAAGGTCTTCTCAAATCTCGTGACACAAAATCTCTAGGGTTTCCTATAAGGTCGGCCATGTTTTGACTCGCGCTTTGAAACTCGCTTACGTCGGTCGCTTGAAACTCGCGACGCCTGTCAGTTTTTTTTTTTTTTTTTTTCTTTAAACGTCCTGATGACGTCGCTTGAAACTCGCGACGCCGTCTCCACACTCTGTATGCACAACTTCTTTAAGGATTTGGTGTAGAGTCGTAATCTTGTCAGTTTCTTCTCCAAATGAATGGAAACCTGTGAACCAGCGAATACTCTAATGGTGGAGAAATCCAAACTGGATGAAGATCCACAAGGGAAAGTTGTTGATCCTACATGTTATCGTAGAATGATTGGCACCCTTATGTATCTCACATCGAGTAGACCTTACCTTGTATTTATTGTGTGTATGTGTGCCCGGTATCAGGCAAAGCCTACCGAAAAGCACTTACATGCGGTTAAGCGAATCTTTCAATACCTACGAGGAACCATTAATATGGTTCTGTGGTATCTGAAGGATTCTTGCATTGCTCAAACAGATTTTGCAGATGCTGACCACGCGGGTTGCCAAGAAACCAGAAAAAGTACATCTGGAAGTATTCAGCTGTTAGGTGATAGATTGGTGAGCTGGTCATCAAAAAAATAAAAGTGCACTGCCATATCTAGTACAGAAGCTGAATACATTGCCTTGTCAGGATGTTGTGCTCAAATACTTTGTATGCATTCACAATTAACTAACTATGGCCTTGTGTTCAACAAGATACCTCTGTACCGCGATAATAAAAGCGCCATTGCTCTGTGTTGCAACAACGTCCAACACTCCCGATCCAAGCATATAGACATCATATATCACTTTATCAAGGAGCAAGTGGAGAACGGGGTGGTTGAGTTGTATTTTGTCAGAACAGAGTATCAACTGGCAGACATCTTCACCAAGCCTTTAGCATGAGAACGACTGGAATTTCACATCAAAAAGCTTAGAATGTAAAGCATGTCCCCGGAGACTCTGAAAAAGCTGGCAGATAAAGAAGAAGAGTAATGGTGGTACTCTCTTCACATATCCTATGTATCATAGGTATATAAGAAAATCAAAAAAACCCAAAAATATTTTTTCCTTTTATATAAATTTTTCAAAAAGAACATAGAAAAATATAAAATCATAAAAAGAAAATACAAAATTAAAAAATCAGAAAATATAAAAATATGGTGTTCTTGACATGTCTTCTGAAAATCGATAACATTTACGGCCTTAGAAATGTCATTTAATAATGATACGAGGCTGTAAATGAAGTTCGAGCAGAAGTTCAAATAGTTTTCAAAACATGTCAAATGGTTTGCTATTATTTCAGATAGCAACCCGGTCTTCAATTTAAAGGCAAGTATTTTGTTAGAAAGAAAACTTGACCTCACAACGGGAACATTCATTTTTCTTGAGAATGAATTGCTTCATATTCATTCAAAGGCTTGTGTTTACTTTGCAACACAACCCGTGCTTCCTAATCAAATAGGTGTACGTGTCAGTGCATTTATTTATGTAAAATGAGAGAAATCTTGTTTTTATTGGTGTTGTTTTTTGAATAATAATTAAAAATATCAGTTTCTCACTAAAAAAGATTTTAAAAAGAATTTTCTATCACTCAAACAATGTCTACAACTCTTTAAATAGAAAACGGGACATTATTTGAGGAGGAGAAATAGTCAAATTCTTTCAAAAATGATCTTTCAAAAAGTCATCTCGGAATAAAAGGAAAAAGGTTTTAACTATAACGGATCATCAATTAAAGGGGAGTTAATATCATTTTAACTCAAAAGTTCTTAAGATGTTATTAGTTTTAACTTTAAGGGACTAAATGGCAAAATATAGGACCTAGATTCCTAGTTATAACTTAAGGGGTTAATAATGCCATTTTCTATAACTTAGCTAGACTTAGTAATAAGTTCAAATTAGAAATAGAAAAGGACATAAACCACAAGGACCATTCTTGCCATTTATCAAATCTTGGCTGGTTATATGTGTTTAAACACATTTCGCTCTCACTCACACTTTTTAATTATTCCAAACACCCCAATACTCTCTACATATTTCGCTCCCATCATAATTGAAAATTCAAACTGGTTTTCAAGGATAATGTTGGGTTTAGTTCCTGAGCCATTCAGTCTTTTAGTAGATTTAAACATAAAATCCCCTAAGTGTTTCTCAAGCTGAAGTCTTTCATTTTGAGTCATTAAAGTTTCTTCAGTGTCAACTCTTTAGGTCATTAAAAGATTGGGAAGTATCTTCACTTCAGTGTATGCAGCGGTACAGAAACTGAAGAAGGACTCTTGGTAAGAGCTTCAATTCAGCTTGGTTGACAATTCCAAGCTGAACGTTGTCTATCTTCTTAACAAAAGTTGAAACATGTTGTTTCACTTCTAGAAGGTTTACAAGGCAGGAAAAAGATTGCTTTATGTCAAAAGGAATAAAGCAATCTCCTTGGGAAATGTTACTTCTAAAGTTGGTATAGAAGTACAACAACTTTCCTCAAAGGACTGTACCTAGTACTAAGAAAGCAAACGTGCATTAAATGGTAGTTCAACCACCCATTTAATGCTTGCCACATAGTCTAGGTTAAACTTGTAAACCCTAATTCCTTTTCCTATAAAAGAAAAGGGATTCCCAGAGTAAATGTTATCTCTTCCAATTAATGTGATACACAGTGAAGATTTCATTTATGTCTCAAACAAACTGAACGGTACTACTGAAGCTGAAGCTTCAGTTTAGTCATAATTAGTTTGTTTTTTTACTCTCTTAACTTTGGTTAGAGTTTAATTTCAAAGGCGATAACACCCCAATTATCATTCAACCACCTTGCTATTCTGCAAGCAAGATGTGTCATAGATTCTTTATTTGATTATAATAAGAACCTATACGTTGAGAAGTACTTTTATGTGTTTTAAACTTGTTCTTTATATATATATTTGTTTAAAACTCACTTCGTTGTCATGGAATCTGATTAGTTTAATTTGATAAACCTTATATCAGATTCCAAAGGACCAACAAGTGGTATCAGAGCCTTATGGTTTATAAAATCCATTTAAAAGGATATATAAAGGCTCAAAGATTTTTAAAAATCAAGATCCATCTTAAATGGCAGCAATAGAAGTACCACAGACTCTTAAATACAAGGGTGGCTAGTTGAATGCCACACCTGTACTAGAGGTGGGAAATTTCACCAATTAGAAAAAAAGGTTCACATGCCACATCATTGGTATTGAACCTTAATTTGAAAACATCATTTCAAACGGTCCTTATATCCCTATGGCAGCCCATTGGGCTAGGGTTTTAACAGGATCACCACTGCTTTGATTCCCTAAGATAGATTATAATTAAACTAAATGATGCTTTTTTCGGATGTGTTAATTGTGACAGGATTAATCGTGTCTAGGTCTTAGGATGATGTCCCACCTAAGTCTTAAGAATGATATGCCGCTTCGAGATAAGTAGATTATTGCACTAAAACAAACAAACCGACGTTGAACTAGATTTAATATGGCTAATACAGTTTTCTATCATTTGGCTTGTACCGCTTTTCTATCTTTTAATTTTCTTCTTTTATGTTTATTGTTTATGAAATTAATATTTGTCACCACCAAACCTGTGCCAGTCTCTCAGGCTAACCCCCCCACATATCATTAGACAACGTATATAGTATAGGTTAAATCAGTAAATAGACTAATTAGAACTAATTAATACTGATAGTATATTGGATTAATGTTTCACTCTTAGTGTTCGACACCCTACTTACCGCGAAACTCCATCTTGACCGGGTACACTACCCGTTTAAAGTGTTGTTTTCGGTTTTGAGGCTAAATTATAAATTAAAAAACTTGATAATCAAATAATTGACCCTACACGACAGCACATCAGGTTTTTGGCGCCGCTGTCGGGGAGTGAATTAATTAAAACCTTATTCTTATTAGTATTTCTAACCATTAATTAGTTTAGTCTAGTGTAATCTAATTATTTAATTCTGTTTGTATTTATTCGCATTGTTGTGTTTAAATTGTTTGTTTAAATTCCCGCATTAAATTGTTTTTAAAAGTATTCTGTTCTGACTGATCACCTGATACGCTGTATCTACCAGTTGGATACGACGTATCTAACCTTCTGCTCAGGACAGCGTATTGTGTTTTACAGTCTAAACAACGTATTTGTTCCTCCAAACAAAACGACGTATTCTGTGAACTCATACCGACCTATACGGCGTATTCAAATTAATTCAATACGGTGTATCTGTCAACTGATACAGTAGCAGATGCAATTTTTTGTTATCGATTTCCTGTTTTATATGTTCCCTTCCCCAAGGGCACATCCTACTGATTATTTGTGCTTAATTTCAGGGTTTTTCTGGTAGGGAACAGACACCTGAGAAGGTGACCGGTGTTGATCTCTTCTATCTACACAGCATGGACCAAAAGACTACTAATGTCCCACATCGATTAGCGCAGTATCTATTTAGGCATGCTGAGGGGAGGAAGAGCAGGGCCAGGTTGTCAAGAGGGCACTTCATTGGGTATCTGGCTATGCATTTTGGGCTTGTCAGTGACGAGGGATTAAGAGGATTGCAGGTAGTCACCCGAGAGCTCCCGTTGATTGATTTACATGAGCTTGGGAGGTTCAACATCTGTTCGAGGTTCGGTGACACATGGGCTTGGGTAGCCCAGGGACCAGAGAGGTAGCAGGCTATTACGGATGGTGCCTATGTGGCTGATGAGGCTGGTCTGGAAGTCGATGAAGGTGCTTAGGAGATTCTAGCACAAGCACATCTGCCACCTTCACCCGTTCCCCAGCCTCAGACTAGGTCACAGAGGATTGAGAGGATCGAGGAGGAGATGCGTGATTTACGGCGTGATGTTGTAGGCTTGCAAGGAGTTATCGAGAGCTTTACCACCGAGCAGTCTAGAGTCTCCACCTAGCTGATCTCCTGCATGACACAGCTCATGGACGCCAGCAGCCATACTTATCAGTCATTCGATAGCACCCTTATCGGTAGCTCACGAATGCCCTACCAGAGGCGTGTCAGGCCCAGGATATGCGATGCTAGCACCTCTGCAACCCCTCATACTGATGCTTAGCCCGACCATTGACTCCACTTTACCCTTTTGTTATTATCTTTATGGATCTGTACTGTTATTACACTTATGACAACTTTGATTACCAATTTCCCTTTTTGCATATTTATATGATGGATTTCGTGGTTTACTTGTGTTGTGATAGAAATAGAATCAAGACTGGCAGTAAGTTCAGCAACACGACTCATTGATTGATTACAGGTTCAAAATCCCAAAACCATAAGACAAGGAGAAAAAGGTCAAACTTAAAGACCAGCTGAAACAAAAGTGCTTCCCGGGAGACAACCCGATCATTTTAATTGTTTGTCGTATTTTAATTGTTTGTTGCACGAGTCTGTCTTCCCAGACACTCTATACGGCGTATCGAACCCCTCTGGATACGGCGTATAGAGCTGTCTGGACGTTATCAGTTTTTAAAACTTAATATTTAATTTCCACTAATTTAATTGTTTCTACAGGAACAATACGGCGTATCCTAGGGTTTGGGATACGGCGTATTGATCCCTGTACAGTTGTGTGTTTAATTGTTTTCTTATACCATTGTAGCGAGATAGAATTTGCACTTGTCTTCTAATCTTTTATACAGGACCTTGCTGAAACTATGATATGGTATATGCTGAAAGATATGCGTTGAACTTATTTGGGCATGCTAAAACCCTAGTCAACACACTTTTTTCTCAAGGACTCATCTTGGAGAATTATCACGAGCAAAACATCAGGGAGTTTTTCGTTCTAATTGTATTCTTCCTTATTATTTATTTTATCTATACAATGAGGACGTTGTATAATTTAAGTAGGGGGATGGAGAATTAAAACGTACTTGTCTTTTTTTTTACAAAATAACATGCAAAGTGCTTAAAAATGGCCAAAATTAAAAAAAATTAGCATGACTTTTTGTAAAAATCATTAGTTACATTACCTAGTGCACTATAACCCTTGATACATATTGTGAGAATTAAGCCTATTTCGTTTCCAGCTGTCTACTAAAATTCCACAAAATTATGAGTGTGCCGGTGATGTAGTTGACTTTAAAACTTGGCCTGGTATATCACTCGAGACCGGCATGATTAGTATTATGGATTTAGATGGAAGAACATGTTCAACTGATAAATTTATATGATTTAACCAAATAGCCTACATGTCGTAAAATTAACTATCCACACTGGTTAGTTAAACTCCCCTGTAACCCTTAATTACTCTCATTTTTAGAGTAAAATCTCCTAAAACAACCTATTGAGTCATTCCTTTCTTTTTCTACACCATATTATATGTTTCGTTACACCTTTGCACCTTAGCCTACCATGTAGATTAAGCCTATATATATAAAATATATAAGAATCAAATCAATGATAAAAAGATTCCGGAAGAGATATTCCCGGGTCGTATGTCCCAACGAGGCTGCAATTGAAATTTATCCTGGTTTGAAGAGAAATTGACTGATGGAGAATATATGATATGAACACTGATATAATTACAACTAAAATTAATTAAATAAAATCTAATTTAATCTACGAAACAAATATCTGGAAATAGGGAATCTTAAAAATCTAGGAAACAAAATTAGTTATAGGGAAGTCCTAAAATTAAATCTAAATTAAATACGGGGAACAGAATAAGGTATCGGGAAACCTAAATACTAAAAATTAAGAAAATAAATGCTAAATTAAATTAAAAATCAAAATTAAATTCTAATTAACTTAATTTGAAAAATAAAGAAAACTAGAACTAAAACGGAGGTCGTTATAATGTAAAACGAAAAGAAACGTAAAATGCACCCGGAAAAACGGTCTAAAACTGAAATTTTTAAGAAAGAAAATTAAGCCTAAACTAAATTTTATATTTTTCCTAGATAACTAAAAGACAAAAGAAAATTTTAGTAAAAAAGAAAAATAGTTTTATTAATTTTTGGATTTTTTATGAATTTTTAAAGATTAAAAACTAATTAAACTTAAGAAAATAGAAAAAGACAAAAAATAAAAGTTATAAAAATTCTGAAAAAATAAAATAAAATAAAGAAAAAGTTAACAATTCTAAAAATATAAAAATGCCCAAATTTTACTGTTTTAAATTAAAGTAATTAAACTAATTAAATTTAAACCTAAATTAATTATTTAATTAACTAAAAGTCTAATGGCTGTTAAGCTAGAGGACTAACAGTGAAAGGACACAAGGACAACCGGGGTAACAGGCTAACTAACCACAGGGACTAACAAAGTTAACTATGAAAGATAAAATTACACAAACAGTCCCTGAGAATGACCCCGATTACAAAGTAGGTCCCAACAGCTTATTTTTGAAAACTTATAAAAGCAAACTTATTAAGGGGCTTAAGGGGAACAATTTTCCTAATAAGCACATAAGCTGAATCTCAAAGAATAAGCCAGAAATGTGAGCTTTTGGGGCTGCAAAAGCAAAATAAGCTTTTCAGCTTATTTTTCTTTCTTTTTGGGGCTTAAGCTCACAAGATAAGCTGAAAACTAAAGAAATAAGCTACTAGGCCTAAGGGAGTCCTAATGATAAGCTAAGGCTTCCTAATAAGCCCTAAAATAAGCTGAAAGAGACTTAAGCTTATGTGACAGTTTTAGAAAGAAAACAGAAAAAAGTGGACTTTAAGCCTAGAATAAGCTAAGCTAGAAGGGGAGAATAAGCACAAGATTTGTGTGAATTACAGAAATACCTATAAAAGCTTACAAAGAAAAGCAAAAAGATCCTATGCTTATAATCAAATAAGCTAGAAAAAGTGGGCTGAAATAGGGTCTAGCACCAGGGAGGATCCAACAGTGGCTTAAGGCTTTTTTAGTAGCTTAACACAATAATCTCTCAAGAGCTTTTCCCAAGAACCAACCCAAGACAGATTGAGGGGTGGTCACTTGGCTATATTCAAAATATGAGGCCTAAATCACAATAAACCTGCTGATTTTGATCCCAAAAAGTCAAGGTTTTTCACAAAAAATAGGTTTCATTCTTTTGACTTTATTGTCAAAACCAAAAGGGACAGAGCAAAGGGTGTTTCAAAATAGCTAGATACAAAACCCAAATAGCACAACCAAATGTGCTTAAGCTGCTTAATCAGCTTGAGCACTGTAAGCTCACTTTTTTGCTTATTGGGAAATTGACAAACCGAAAAGAGCACTTAGAAACTTATTTTTAACTGAAAATTGTGGTTAAAGTAGATAGATAAAGCCCACACCTCAGCCAAAGTTTGCTGAGAGTTACAACCCATTACCAACACCATTGTGACACCATTTTTGAGGTAAAACCAAACCACCCCTAAATATTTAAAAATGGATTTTTAACTGATTTTTGGGGCAAATTGAAGGCTGAGAAAATGTTTATAGGTTTTGTTTTAGTAGCTTTAAAACCAATTTTGAATAGAATAAAACAGATATAACAACTAAAAATTAAGGCTGTAAAATTTCGATAATAGCAAAATCACAAACTCTTAAACTATTTGACTAAACTCCCAGAAAATTTAACAACTTAAAAAAAACTTTGAAATCAAACTGAATTACAATAATGCATAAAAGAAATACTAAATTAAGATTAAACTAAAACAATAAAAAAAAAGTGTTTTTTTTCGGCTTGGAGCTTCCTCTTTCTCTTATAACAGCTCAAAAATTCTTAGGTGAGCTGGATGTGAGTGTGCAATGCTCCAAGCATCCTAGCCCTTGGTTTCCCTGTACACCATCTCACCATTTAGATGGGGTTTTTACGGGGTTAGTGTTTTGAACTGGAAAGGATTTATAAGGGACAGGGTAAGTGGAAAGGGAGTGGGATAACGCTGTAGAGGTGTACCGGAGAGTGGGTTTGGACAAGTGAAAACAGGGGGAGAGGTGGTGTTGGGTTTTGGCGCCAAGTGGGATGAGTGCAGGGTTTGATTGCTGTTTGGTTTAAAAGAAAACGTAGGGGAAAGGCAGACCCAAGTCCCCAAGTTCTATACTCTTTATCGATATCTTTAGAAGCCGGGTTTTTTTTTTATTATAAAAAGGTTTGGAAAGTTGACACCGTATGGTCCCTAAGCCGAGCCCGTTTATTTATAACTAAAAGTTTTAAAAAGGTTTCTTGGCTAATTGCAAGAAATGTCCCTCTGGTTTATAACTAAAAGAGTTGTAGTTAATTGCAATTCAGTCCTCCTTGCTGTTTTAACTTAAAAAGAAATAAAGAAGGGGAGTTTAAAAGCTATTTGCAAAACTAGCCCTTTTGAGTTTTATTTAACCAATTTTCTTTGCTTATTTTTTAAAACAACATCAAAAAGTTTGCAATTTAGCCCCTAAAGATTTTGAAAAGGATTTTGGGCTTTGATTTATTGGGCCCATTGGGTTTTGGGTCTTTGGGTTGGGACCCCATGGGTTTGGGTGTTGGGGTTTGGGCTTCAAAGTCTTCACGTCTTTGTCCAATGCACACAAATGGGCTGTTGAAATTTTGATTGACGGCCCATATGGTCTCACAGTCTTCATAAAAATACATTAGGGCATTCCCGCCCATTCAATAGGGTTAAGATTGCATTCAATAGTATCTTCAGTATAGACTCTGACTTTGGCCAATTTTTGGACTTTGCTTGATTTTGCACAGTCTTTTTTCTTTTCCATTCAAAGCTCAGTTTTTGTCATTTGGCTTGGTTTTCTGTCTTTTGATGAGATATCCACTTCCTGCACATACAAATGCAAATACAAACATATTTTTGGCAGTTTTTGTGTCTGTTTTTGGCATTTAGCTCGTTTTCAGAGGTAAAGATATGTGTACTTAAGCACTTATCAAAAACCCCCCAAACTAAGGTATTGTGTTGTCCTCACACAATGTATGAAGTAAACACGTAAAGCCCCGTTTTCACCTCCATTTCTTTATTTACACTAACTACTAACTAATATTTTTGGATTTTCTCATTTTTAAACAAGTTCGACATTCTTTTATATATCAAACTGGTCATAGAATGATGGAAGCGGTCCGTATAGTTGATGATCACACCGCTACGGATGTCCTAGACGATAAATTTCATCGTCCCTCGATTTTTTCACAAGTTCCAAGCTAAGCAAATTAAACAAGTAACATTGTCGCTATAAGTTTATATGATAAGCCCCACATACTTAGACTTGTGAATTTTCAACTCCCACATGGATATACAATTGAATTGTGTGTACTCATTTTAATTTAAAACCATAGACCATCCTGATTTCATAGTCAAAATTCAAAATGAATCATGACACAAAGCAACAACTTATTAAGGCAGTCGTAACTAGATTTCGAGATTATAAACTTTAGAACTTTTTGCACATATTCAACCTATTAATCATAAGTTCTTTAAAGCTTAGGAATGCGTTGCTTAGTTTGAACCCCTACCTCGTGGTTAACGGAGTAGGATATCACAACCAACGACCGATGTTCTTAGTTTGAAAACCCACCCCGTTGCTAGCGTAGTGGGAAATCACATCAACACCTTCTTCCTAATATGGCTAAGGATTGGTGTCTTAGTTTGAACCCTCACCTAGACCTTTCTTCCAAGTGAGATATCACGACACAAAAGACCAATCCCTAGAATTAAAGACGACTAGTTGACCCCCACCTGCTTGTTAACGGAGTGTGATAACACGACACATCTTTAACTTGTTCCAATAATAACAACTGCATGCTACATTGGCAAAATTCAATATTCAAGCCATTTTTTGCATTCATATTTCATTCATGCTTCTTTGGCATTTCGCTATTTTAATCACTGACAAAATCATCGCTTTGAAAACTCAAGTTACAAATTATTGAAGCTTTTTTCTGAAAACAACGATTGACTATATTGACATTAAATTGAATACGTAAGATTAGGTGGATTAGAAATTTACGGGAGGAAAACCACAATTACTCGTATCATTTTTTTAGAATAATCTTAGCTTAGCGCATAAACTGTATATTAACTCTATCATTTCTCGTTTACATATCACATTATTAAAATTCAAAGCAATAGAATTCGTGAAAGCTTGGCCTAAAGGAACTAGCTAGGGCTCAACACGCCCGATCAAGTCAAAAATTATTCTTATTCTACCAAAAGAAAAAGCAAATGTGACAAAACACTATTTATAAATTTGAAAAATTTTTAATTATTTTCCATATTTTTGGTAATTTTGAGGTGGCCAAAAAAAACCGTTTAGCCCGTGGTAACAATGCTGCAGGAAACAATCAAATCGAAGATACCCCCCCAAACTAGAACTAAACATCGTCCTCGATGTTTTGAAGGGTACTACATTAATCCTAAGGCCGTTTATGAGGTATGCCAAAAGATAAAACGTTAGTCGATAAGATTAGGATATCGGATTCCCAAATGAAGCTGAGGATGTGAAACTCTTGATGAATGACAAAACTGAGAGTCTTCACAATCCGGGCAATCCTGGACAATAAACAATAACAACAACATGGAAAACACGGGTAATGGAAAAGATAAGCTATTTTACACAACAACACAAAACACTTATTTAACACTACATACTACTACTACTACCGATAAACAAGATAAGCTTGGGTGGCCTCCCACGAAAGCGCTTGTTTAGGTCGCGATCTTGACGACCCATCACAAGGATTTATGGATCCTTGAGGAAACAAGTGGAAATTAAAATTATCATCGGACTTTCATTCAAGTGACTACGATAAGTATTGAATTTCATGAAAGTTCCACTCCGATGAGATACATCCGGCCTAGAAAAATGATACTTTTGAAATGCCGGGATCAAATATGGTGTCTTCATCCCCACAGGAGAGAAGATAAGTGGAATAGACGGGAATGAAAAAGAAAAGGAGAAAGATCCATAACAACATAAGCAAAATGGATTCACTAAAGGTATGAAACTAACTCAAGGGTGGGCAAACATTAAGGCACAAGAACACTGTTCGCTTTCTTGGAAAATATTATCCCACCAACAATCCATTGTAAGATTGCCCAGCTCGGGCTCTATCTTAAAGCAGAAACGATCATACTCCGGTGGAGATATGATTTGAGCGAGTTCATCGGCGAACTCCTCATGACAAAAATCACTCCTATCGGCAGGAGGAAACTGATCATTCGAAAGATCAAAGATAAACGAATCATATTGAGAAAAATCAACATGAGTAGTGGTACTGTTAACAGCCATTACTCTTCTCTTAAAAAATGATCGTTTATCACGTAGAAAGCTTAATAATCAGGAAGAGATCAATCAGAAGGAGAAGTGGGACTTGCCACACCTAGGCTCTTCCACATTAAAGCAGAAAGTTTCCGATCGTGTCAAAAGAATTATCAAAGGTGTTAGTCTCCTCCAAGAAAAGATTAGGAAATGTGGAGGTAGACTTGGTCACAACAACGGAAGATGAACGGGATTATCTTTTATGCTTCGTTTTAGCAACAAGACATTGACATTCAACAATTTTTACCACGAAGGTAATCGTCTTTGATTAAAAGAATTCATCCTCAATCCTTCCAACTTCTGAATAACAATCACTTTCCACCTACGAGCTAACTGGCTCAACATGGGAGGTGATGCCTCAACAACACGACATCGTTACTAGAGAAGGAATCTTCATCAGTCGAAGTTAAATCAACGTTATAATTCAGAGAAAATCCTCAGATTGATCTTTTTTGAAAAGTCAAGAGGGCAGAATTGTCATGAAAAGCACATCACACACTTTGGGAACACCTTTGGACTCACTTGGATTTTGAACCAAGGAATTCAAACACTAGGACTTTATGAATCGCCGATTCTGCTCGTTGCCGAAATTGTGTTAATATGCTCATCCTCCATAATAGAGAGTTTACGGCTCCACGGAGATAAAATGGTGTATTGCAATGGATAACCTCGTCATCATCATCAACACAGTAACGAAGAGGGCGATTCCAAGCCGAGTATTGATGTACTCAGATGAGCTCCTTTCACTTATTGATTTTCATATCTTGAACAAGTTTGCAAGGGCAAATTCTTGCACTTCCTCGGGTTTAGCGTGCTTAACTTCAATAAAGTTGTCCCAAGCAATAAATTGGGCCCCAAAAAATAGAACCTTAGCGTATTTCCCAAAAGAAAAAGCTTACACATTTTTGAGAAAGCTTTCAATCGCTTTTATTAGGTCCTCCTGTGGGCTTGCAAAGCTTCCATGCTCATGAAATGGTTGAGGAGTACTGATGATTGACGGAAAATGCGGGGTATTGAAGTGGTCAAAACCGAAAAGAATTAGAATCATAGCAATGGATTTTTGCTCAAGATAATAGTCCTTCATTCATCGTTGACCTGAAAAGAAAGTCTCATGAGGCCGACTCCACAATAGTCACAACAAAGAAATTGTATGTTTGAAAACTTTGAGAATTTTGTGAGAAATTAAAGTCTTGATTGTAACACGGTTCCGATTGGATAAACGGAACTTGGGGTGAACAATCTGTAACCATATAACATGTTTTTCAAAATCTCATAAGAATGAGTCGGGGGTTTGGAGAAATGGATTGAATAATCGGGAGTGTTTATTAGATGATAGGAGTTAAAAACATTTGGTGTTTCACTCCGGATCTTACAATAAAAACAAACTCCGTCATATTCATATTAATATAACCACAGTTTTTGGCATTAGACCAAAAAATTTTGGTATTTGCACACTTTTCCGAGCTTGTGGGATTCTTCATTAATGGTTTTGTTTTGGTTGGCTCCGGATTAGAGATAATCCAGATTTTCGGTGGACAATTATAACCAACATGATCACCTTCCCCAAGACATACAAATGCATTGTTGCAAAAGATGCCATCTAACGAATCACCACACCGCAACAACACTTTTATGGTCGATTAGTGGAGATTTTGTGAGATTGACAAACTGGTGTCCTTGTTGACCAACGAATTGCTCTCGAAGGAGCATTGTACAACGATGGAAGTGTGCATTGGATGACTTGGAATTATTTTGAAAACTTTTGAAAAAGCTTTCTTTCTCCAAAACTTTTTCTTGTCAGGTCACATTCTAACAATTAAGACCATCAACAGTCCTCCACAATCGAAACAAATTTTCTTTCAATCTTAATTGTGTTGTTGAGGAAAGATTCGGGGCATTTGGGAACAAGAACTTGTTTTGAGTTCTCTTTTGAACAACAAAGCTGAGAGTGCAAATTTCCACAAGCCGAACATGCTTTAATTAATCGCTTTAAAGGCGACAATCGAATGAGTCATAAGAAATTAAATAGATAGAGGGATAAATGAAAGAATTAACTGATACGAAGAAAAAGAAGATTATTTATATGGTTTTTTCGAATTTATTAAACAACATATTTCACAATTGGGCACAAAAAAGATAGACACTTAACCTGATAATCAATCTTACCTTCACGAAGCTCTCAGAATAAAAAAACGCCACAAGGTGACGGGAGAGTAGGAATAGCGCGAAGCGTATTTCTCCTTCGGTCGTAGTTCCTAGGAACAACCACCTTAAACCCCCTCTTTATAGTTTGTTAATCAAATGAGGTTAACCCGTCTATCGGGTAAGTGACACAGAAGGCAAGTTTAATCTTTTGTTCGAGTTGGGAACTCTAGTATTCACACCGAACATATTATGATCATCCCTCAGTTGAGAATAATATATTTTGGTATTTTACCAATTAGTGAATTTTATGTTTTTAGGACGAAAATTTTTTTTTTTTTTTATTTTTTTATATGATATTACTAATAAAAAGAAAAGAAAAATATTTTGTGTATTATTTTTTTTTTTTTTATTTTTTTTTATTTTTTTTTTTTATATGTTATATTAATAATAAGATGAGTTTAGATCCAAAGTTGGATAGAAAACGTAGCAAAATGCCCTCCCGGCAGCGGGCGCCAAAAATTGGTTTCGCTGATAGTATATAATATAAAAATATATAAGAATCAAATCAATGATAAAAAGATTCCGAAGAGAGATCCCGGTCGTATGTCCCAACGAGGCTGCAATTTGAAATTTTATCCTGGATTGAAGAGAAATTGACTATTGAGAATAATGATATTGAACACTTGATATAATTACAACTAAAATTAATTAAATAAAATCTAATTTAAACTACGGGAAAACAAATATAGGAATAGGGATCTATAAAAACTACGGGAAACAAATTTTATTAAAGGAAAGTCCAAAAATTAAATCCTACAATTAAGACGGGGAACAATTAAGGTTATCGGATAACCTAAAACTAACAACTAAAGTAAAATAAATGTCTAAATTAAATTAAAAACAAATTATATTCTAATAACTTAAACTTGAAAAATAAAGACAACTAGAACTAAAAAACGGAGGTCCGTTTGAAAAGTAAAACGTAAAGAAACGTAAAATTGCACCGCGGTAAAACGGGTCTAAAACTGAAATTTAAGAAAAATTAAGCCTAAACTAAATTTTATATTTTTCCTAGATACTAAATGACAAAAGAAAATTTTATAAAAAAGAAAAATATTTTTTTATTAATTTTTGGATTTTTTATGAATTTTTAAAGATTAAAAACTAATTAAACTTAAGAAAATAGAAAAAGACAAAAAATAAAAGTTATAAAAATTCTGAAAAAATAAAATAAAATAAAGAAAAAGTTAACAATTCTAAAAAAATAAAAAGCCCAAATTTTACTGTTTTAAATTAAAGTAATTAAACTTAATTAATATTTAAACCTAAATTAATTATTTAATTAACTAAAAGTCTAATGGCTGTTAAGCTAGAGGACTAACAGTGAAAGGACACAAGGACAACCGGGTAACGAGGCCTAACTAACCACAGGACAACAAAGTTAACTCTATGAAAAGAAAGAATACACAAACAGTCCGGGGAGAATGACCCCGATTACAAAGAAGGTCCCAACAGCTTATTTTTTGACAACTTATAAAAGCCAACTATTAAGGGGCTTAAGGTGGAACAATTTTTTTCCTAATTAAGCACATAAGCTGAATCTCAAAGAATAAGCCAGAATGTGACATTTGGGGCTGCAAAACAAAATAAAGCATTTCAAGCTTATTTTTCTTTGCTTTATGGGCTTTAAGCTCACACGATAGCTGAAAACTAAGAAATAACTACTAGGCCTAAGGAGTCCTAATGATAAGCTAAGGCTTCCTAATAAGCCCTAAAATAAGCTGAAAGAGACTTAAGCTTATGTCTAACAGTTAAAAGGAAAACAGAAAAAAGTGGACTTTAAAAAAAAGCCTCAAAAAAAAAATAAGCTAACCTAAAAGGGGAGTTAAGCTACAAGATTGTGGGGAATTAAAGAAATACCTATAAGCTACAAAGAAAAGCAAAAAGATCCTAAGGCTTATAATCAAATAAGCTAGAAAAAGTGGGCTGAAATAGGGGTCTAGCACCAGGGGAGGTTCAACAGTGGCTTAAGGGCTTTTTTAGCTTAACACAATAAGCTCTCAAGAGCTTATTTCCCAAGACCAACCCAAGACAGATTGAGAGGGGTGGTCACTTGGCTTATATTCAAAATATGAGGTCCTAAATCACAATAAAACCTGCTGATTTTTGATCTCAAAAGTCAAGGTTTTCAAAAAATATGGGTTTCATTCTTTTGACTTATATTGTCAAACCAAAAGGGACAGAGCAAGGGTGTTTCAAAATAGCTAGATACAACCAAATGAGCACAACCAAAGTGTGCTTAAGCTGCTTATGCAGCTTGAGCACTTAAGCTCACTTTTGCTTATTGGGAAATTGACAGAAACCAAAAGAGCACTTAGAAACTTATTTTTAAACTGAAAATTGTGGTTAAAGTAGCTTAATAAAGCCCACACACTCAGCCAAAGTTGGCTGAGTGGTTACAACCCATGACCAACACCATTGTGACCCATTTTGAGGTAAAACCAAACACCCCCTTAAATATTTAAAATGGATTTTTAACTGATTTTTGGGCAAATGAAGGCTGAGAAAAGGTTTATAGGTGTTGTTTTAGTAGCTTTAACACATTTTTGAATAGAATAAAACAGATTTAACAACTAAAATTAAGGCTTAAAATTTCGATAATAGCAATATCACAAACTCTTAACTTTTTATTAAACTTCCAAGAAATTACAACTTAAAACTTTTGAAACAAACTGAATTACAATAATGCTTAAAAGAAATACTGAAAATTAAGATTAAACTAAAACATAAAAAAAAAGTGTGTTTTTTCGGCTTGGGCTTCTCTTCCTCTTATAGCAGCTCAAAATTTCTTGGGCTGAGCTGGATGTGAGTGTGCAATTGCTCCAAGGCAATCCTAGCCCTTGGTTTACCCTGTACACCATCTCACCATTGATGGGGTTTTACGGGGTTGAGTGTTTTGAACTGGAAAGGGTTATAAGGGGACAGGGTAAGTGGGAAAGGGTGTGGGATAGCTGTAGAGGTGTACTGGAGAGTGGTTTGGCAGTGAAAACAGGGGGA
>BQNB010025576.1:5982-15982 GCA_026074375.1 Tanacetum coccineum | reverse complement strand
ATTTTATTCTAAACCTATGCCAGTCCTAGTTCCTAATTCTAACGAGAAAATGGGAGTTTTCATCTTAAGAGACTGGTAGGGTTTGGTTGGTGACTATAATCAATTCAAGGCACTTTAACCAACGTAAGCTAATAAACAAAAGATAAAAGAGCGGTCGAGCTGAATATAAGAAAATTATATTAACCATTATTAATCTGATTAGAATGTTGGTTTGTTTATTAAGTGCAATGATTTCTTCTCTCGAGGTGGCATATCATTCTTAAGACTTAGGCGTTACATCATCCTAAGACCTAGACACATTAATTATGTCACAATTAAAGCATCCGCATAAAGCATCCTTATTTGCTGATTATAATCTATCTTAGGGATTAAAGCAATGGTGATCTTGTTAAACCCTAGCTCATAGAAACTTTACCCACTTACCGCTTAATGGAAAATTTAAAACCTAGTATCTCACTTGACCAACATCAATGGAATCAGAACATTACTTGTTGAATTATCTAGGTCACCTGCTAGTCAACATGATCAATAAACCATTGGCAATATCCAATTAACTAGTTAAGCCCGAAGCGTATCCTAGACACAGACTTAGAAGGACAATATTTATGTAACTATGATTCTAGATGTATAAATTACTATATGGAGAGCTATCCCAGACTCTAGATCTACTTGGTCCGTGTCACTAGATCCAGTTGAATGATAGGTCGCATACAAAAGCGCGTAAACAAGTATAAATTGATAAACATAAATAAGCATTCAACGATAAATCAAGAAATCGAGATAAACAAATACCAAACATTCAGATCTTCATAATAATGGCTAATACCTAAAGGTATTAGCCTTCAAACGTCATAATAAATACAAGAGTAATTATTTAGCCAAGGTAAACTAACCGAGTTAATGAATGATACCAAAAACTAAACGATTACTAAAGTATATGGAATTACACGATGTCTTCTATGGAATTGATAACGTTGCTCGACCTCTTCTGCTCTTTTTCTCTTCTGAAAATCGACTTTTATGGTTTAGGTATCGAGAATATGATTTAGCACACTTAAAACTCGTTTTTGAGTTTTCTATTTATAAGGGTCTGGAATTCGGTACGAGTACGACTTATCCAAGTAATGATACGGCGTATTGGGAATTTCTTATAGTAGGGACCATGCTTGATACTTCCAGAATATATATTGATTCAATTATTTTGAGAATACGGCTATTAAGTCTCTCAGGATACGGCATATTGAGCTTATTCTCTGTGGTCTTATTGGTGAGTGCATGCACAGATACGGTCCGAATCTTCCTTGAGTGGATAGTGGTATATTGGTCTTCAGAATAGTAATCTTCAAATACTTCATATAAGCTGCCAGAATGTGCCCTTTTGCTAACTTTCACAAATACATACTCAATAAATACGGCAAATTTGCTCAAAATAAAATGAATAAGTAACCAATCTTTGCAATAATTTAATACAAAATGGGGTTAATAATCATAGGATAAATGATTGCTATATAATAGAAGCTTTATTTTGATTTCACCAAATATCCCCCCTACCTACTTGGAATCCTACTTGTCCTCAAGAAGCGTTTAGAAGTTTATAGAAAATGTAATCCCTAAGGATATTTTTTCCGTAAAAGCAATTATACCGATCAATTACAAGTACACAACCAAACACCTCACGAAATAGGAAAGATGAAATCACTCAAATCACTCAACAATTCTATGTGGTAACCATGTAACTAATTCGCTTAATTTGCTCGGAAAGCATTCAACCAGGTATTCTGACATAATCTGCAAGGATACACATCTACAATAAACACCACTAAAGCTAAGGATAACAAGTTTTTAGAGGTAAATATAGGTTTTTTGTAGGAAATGGCGTAACGGTTTTTGCATCATTCTCTAATCTTTCACACAGATAGTACCAACACCAACAAGGCGAGCGAAGCACACATACATGGCCCGGAACGGCAGAATAAAATGTGTGTTCGATCACATCCTCATTCGAATTTAACCAACGGGTAGGATGAAGAATGATATAGGGTAGGAAGAATCTTCTAACTTTATTCACCAAAATTGAAAACCAACGATGCACTAAGACATGCATACATGGCCATAACGACAGAATAGACATGTACGCTCAAACAAGTCCTCATTCGCGTAAAACCAGCGGTTAATCATTAGGTGAGAGGGAAGTAAATTATTGTTAAATAAAAATCAAGAAACAAATAGATTAAGACTAAAGTACAAGTTGCTAGAATCAATTTTTCCCGGAACCTATTACCAATAAAGAAGACACGACTATTTACAACGTCTTGATCATCGATCAAAAACAACAACCTAAGTTGCTGTTTCTCGTTAAGCGGTCCACTTTTCAATCACCTAAAAACTTTACATAACCCATACAGAGGAAAGATTGTGATATCTTTCACTTTGTACAATACACTACATCGTTGATTTATGTTGTGTATCAATGAAATAGATCGATCCTCTCCGTGTAATTTCCTTGGTAGTTTTGAAACTATTATCTTCAGAACTTTTCTTCCTCTATCTTTTTGTATTTTTCTCATTTTTTTCATTTTTTTTTGCAAACTATACTTCAAATCTCGGTGTATGTTTTCTACATATTCACGATCATAATAATTTCGTTCGGATAATTCCTTTCGATAGTTTCTTCGTTCTTCAGTTTCACCAAAATTGTTACAGCATAAAATCACATGAGTTTTTGACTACTAATAATACATTCTCATTTGCAATTTGCAAATTTCCAACCGCAGACCAAAGATAGAAAAATACACAAGACTCGGAAATACAAAACTTTATACACTATTAAGCAACTAGCAACTGTAAATTAAACTTAATCTAAACTAACAGGGTAGGTTTAGAGGTGTAAGGGTGTAACGAAACCAAATAGTTGGTGGTAATTCATAAAGGATAGGCTCTACGGGTTGTCAAAGTGTATCTTCCGACTCTAAAGATGAGAGTGAAAAAGGTGTCTAACAGGAGGTTAACTACTCGTGATAAGTTAGGTTAAGTAAGAAACATTTAAAGGAGATTTGGTTAATCCTAAAATTTACCAATTTAAAACAATTTACTCCATCAAAATCCATAGTACTCATCATTGGGTCTCGAGATATACCAAGCCAAGTTCTAAAGAAGTCTACAACATCACCGGCACACTCATATTTTATGGAATTTGGGTAAACATTTAGAAACGGATAGGCTAAATCCTCACATTATCTAACAAGGGTTGTTGTGTGCGGGTTATAAAACATGTAATTTCACAAAAGTATGCTTGAAAAAAAAATTGAGCATAATTTAAGCATTTTAGTGTGAAAAATAGGACAAATAAACATTCTAATTCTATCCATCCACTTGAATTATACAACGTCCTCGTTGTATATATAAAACATTAAATACAAGAATTTAAAAAGAATTAGAATGAGAAACTCCCCTGATATTTGCTCGGTAGATTCTCTAAGTTGCGTTTATGAGCAAGATTGTGTGCTGGAAAAGTGTCTGAATCCTAACACGAACAACACACACATAGAATTCCAAAAAATATGCATTCCATCAACTTCGTTGATATTTCTTTTACGAGGTCATGTATAAAATATAAGAAAAACATGTGCATTCCTATCTTGGTACCTACGGTTAATTTAAACTAAACTAAACAAAATACGGGTCAGTCTGGTGGATACGGCGTATCAGTTTAGTAAATACGTCGTATTCCAAATTTGACAATAATGTTTTCAAAGTGCAATAAAAATAAAGACTGATAACGTCCAGACAATTAATACGCCGTATGGTATGGAGCGGATACGCCGTATTGATGTCTGGGAAGAAAGACTCGATAAAATTAAATAACAATTCAGGTTGTCTCCTGGGAAGCACTTTTGTTTACAATGAAGTCTTTAAGTTAGACTTTTCTTCAGCTTCTCATCATTCCATCTCATGCACACTAATTTGCCCACGTGTGAGCCATTCTTCCATCTTCCCATTTCGAATGTAATCGGGTCCTAGATTCAAAATTCCTTTGTAGAACCCTTTAAGCTTTTGGTATGCATGCGAGATTCTATTCATCTAAATTACTTCACTTACCTTCAGTAATGGTGGGATCTTGTTGCATTGCTCATTAGTGTGGTTTTTAAATCTCGGATGTGATCGCACCATTTGGTAAGTTACTTCATCATCACCATTGTAAATGGTAATCGTTCCCTTAAACCGTCTCTCTTTAATTCCAACTTCTCTTAAGAACGGTTCGCCAATGATAACATCGCCCATTCCTTCATCACGATAAGCGTCTATATTCTCTAAAACTGCAAAGTCAGTCACAACAGAAAATGTTCCAACAAAAATAGGCACATTCATTAATGCTCCTACAACATTATCCTTTTTATACACCATCTTATCTTTCATTATTGAATTATGAAACTTTTTAGACATTACATTGACGTACAATAACGGGAAGAAGTTGACGTGTGTAAATTGAAATCCTATCATGCATGAAAACTTTAAGTTGTGAGCATAGTCTATGTGGATTTTCATATCATTGTCGTAATAACTAGGGTAATCATCAATTCTAGTATCAAGATCTTCATCCCTAGTTCTAAATTCCTCAATTACCTCACCTTCCTTAATGGTAGGCATTAAATCATCACCTTGATTTCTCCTAAGCTCAAATGGTTCATTTAGATCATTTAATTTAATGTAATCTTTCAAGAAAGGGTCTAATGATCTATTTAACACTAAGGTCTCTCCCATAAGCCTAGCTTCTAAGTCAAGTTCCATTCTTTCTCTCAAACTTAGCATGTAGACCTTCTTAATTAAACTACTAGCAAGTTTAACACTTTTGAAAATAATCTTTTCTTCCCCAACTCTTAAGGTAATCTTTCTCTTGTAAACATCAATTTTAGCACGGGCGATAGACAAAAATGGTCTTCCGAGGATCAAGGGCACTTTGATATCCTCAGGCATATCAAGAATTATAAAGTCTACTGGGAAAGTAAATTTGCCAATTTCTACTAGTACGTTTTCAGCTATTCCTTTTGGATATTTCATTGTCCTATTTGCTAATTCTACTGTTAACCTAGTGTAAGCTAATTCGCCTAATCCTAAGTTAAGGTAGGTCGAGAGAAGCATAAAACTAACGATAGCTCCTAAGTCAACAAGGGCATTGTCAAAGCAATTATTATTAATAAAGCAAGGTAGAGTGAAACTCCCTGGGTCTTTCTCCTTTTGGAGTATGGTGTCATTGATATGTGAAGCTCCATAAGCTTCCGCAAATTTTGGTCCATAGTTCTCCTCTTCATCTTCATAGTAATGATTATCCAAACGACTTGGAAAAGGAACCGTCGTTTGTCTTGACTTGTACAACAGTTTACTGTTCTGTCCAGTGGATATGGCGTATTGAGATGATCCAATATGGCGTATCGAGTGTGAATCAACTTCAATAGTGGTTGAAATTGACTTGAATTTGTATCTCGGGTTTGTTTCAGTTGAGCTTGATAGGCTTCTAAATCCTCTTTCCTGTAGTACCTTGCTCATTTGCCTGATTTGTATTTCTAAAGTTTTGATTGATGCTCCTTGGTTCCTTATGGCAGCATCTGTCGTAGCTCAGATTTCTTTGATCAAGTTAGAATTTTTCTCGTGTCTCTTTACTGATTCACTCATGAATTTGTTCAGGGTATCTTCCATAGATTGCCTTCATTCTTGGTACGAAGGGTTTGCGTTGTTCCTCTGATAGTACCCTGGAGTTGTTGCTCTATATCGCCCACCTTAAAAAGGTCTACCAAATTGTGTGTAGTAAGCTTCTTCTAGGGTTTTTTGTTCTTCTTTTAGTGGGCAATCTTTGGTGTAATGGAGTCCTTTGCATTGTTCACATCCTACTTGAGCTGCATAAACTTTTTCATTCACTTTCTTGATTTCTCTTCCTAGATTGTTCAGTTGTGCTTGTATAGCAGGCAGTCCGTCAGAAGTCTCAGTACTTCTTCCTCTAGATGTTTCATTATGCCATTTTTGAGAGTATTCTGCCATTTCTTGGATGACCGTTTTAGCATCTGCAACTGTCGTAGTTGGAACGACACCTCTTGAGTCAAGAATCTGTCGTGTTGGAACATCCAACCCATTGTAGAACAAAATTACCTCCTGCATCTCAGTCAAATAGTGTTGAGGACACTTCATCAAGAGTTCTTTAAAGCGCTCCTATGCTTGATAAAGGGTTTCATCTGGATCTTGCTGAAAGTTGTTGATTTCCTCTGTTAATACAAATAATGTCTAAAAACGTTATTTATATTTTTCGACCTCTCGATGTTTTGATAATAACAAAGTTTATGATAAAAATAAACGTTTATAAATTACTAACCGTAAAATTCTATTTCTAAGATTAATCACCTAAGGTATGGATAAACAAATCATTAAACATGATTAGTGATTAAGAAAATATTTTTCTTAAACCTTACATTTCTACAAAAAGTGTTTTTATAAAAATATAAAAACAAAATATTTATTTATAAAAGAAATGTATTATTAAAATAATAAATTTGAAATCAGATTTTTCCCCCCAAAATGGAAGGTTCTAAAATAGATAACACCATCCACACAAAAAGACAAAAAGAGGAGCGTAGTCTACGGCGGCCCCCTTATATATTAGGGACCGTCGGGACCGCCGCCAGCACAACGGCTCTTTTTGTCTCCTATAAATACTGGGCCACCCCATCTGAAAAACAGAACCTCTTGCCACGAATTTTCTCAGATCTACTTTTCTCTCTTCTTTCTTTCTAAAACACATATCTTAATCACTAACATACCTTGATCTTGTTTCAAGTGATTAATTCTTTCTTCCTCCCTTCTTCTTCTAATCAAGTGCAAGAGAAGAACAATCGTATTCTTCTACATACGAATTGTTATTAAGTGATCTCCTTCTTCCTCCTCAAGATCACAAGTCTTTATTATATTAACTTTGTGTTGTTGTGTAAATTGGATTGTGTGTAGATCCAATTGTGTAAATTGTGTATTTGTGATTTGGATTGTGTGTCAATCCAAGAGTATATATCTTGTGAGTGTGTAAATACTTAGTGAAGTCTTAGATTGGTTCTAGCTAAGATTATGACTCGACATCTAGCTTAGTGTCGGAAAAGAAAATAAGCGACGTGTAAACGGTTTTCTTCGCCTAAAGGGAGCTTGTTGACATAGTGAAATCTCAAGTGGAGTACTCGGGGAGTGGAGTAGGAATGAAGAGGGGCTTCGTAGCCGAACCACTATAAATCTTGGTGTCTTGGTTTGATCGTTTCTTTCTCTACCTCTCTATATTGTTATTGTTTACTTAGTTCATTACATTAGATAGTTTAGTTGTGATTCATATTGTTGATTGATTGACATACAACTCGAATCAAAGCATTTTATAAGCAAAGTTTTAAAACGGTCAAATTAACCAGTAAACTATTCAACCCCCCTTCTAGTTTCCTACAATTGGTATCAGGAGCCAAGGTCACTCAAGATTTTTAAAATATATTGTATTTTAAAACTTGGATCGATCTATGGATTCCGACAAATATCTAGAAGGGCAATCTATGCAAAGACCACCACTTTTTGAAAGTGATAGTTTTATTTATTGGAAAAATAGATTCGAGACATATGTTAAATCAAAAGATCTAGATCTTTGGCATGTTATTACCAATGGTGATTTTCAACCCATTATTCAAAATCCGAAAACCAAACTCGATGAGGTTGTCCCTTTTGAAAAACAAACTGATGATCTTAAAATAAGGCTTACGAAAAATAATGAAGCCAAAATGGTTATTTACAATGCTTTGCCTATAAAAGAATATGAACGAATTTTCATGTGTGATACGACAAAAGAAATTTGGAAAACTTTGTTAATCACCCATCAAGGTAATAGCCAAGTCAAAGATAATAAGATTGACCTTTTGGTTTAACAATATGAACAATTCGTCATTTCCGAAGACGAATCTATAGATAGTGCTTTTGCTAGATTTAATACTATTATTACTACAAGGGACTTTCTTAGGGCTCTACATCCTAAATAGAGAGCAAAGGTCACGGCGATTGAAGAGTCGAAAGACTTAACATCACTATCTCTTAATGAGCTCATTGGAAACCTCAAAGTCCATGAGATGATCATCAAGAAAGATTCCGAAATAGTCAAAGCAAAAGTTGAAAGGAAATCTCTTGCTTTAAAGACTAAGAAAGAATCTAGTGATGAAGAGTGCTCAACTTTCGGGAGTGAAGACAAAAAGTACGCAATGGCGGTAAGAGACTTCAAGAAGTTCTTTAAGAGAAGAGGTAGATTCGTGAGACACCCTCGGAACGACAAAAAGACCTTTTAAAGAAGTCGAGACGACAAAAACGGCAAAAGTGAAAGGAAGTGCTTTAGATGCGAAGATCCAAATCATCTTATTGGAGAATGTCTAAAGCCACCGAGAGACAAGAACCAAAGAGCATTTGTTGGAGGTTCTTGGAGCGATAGCGGTGAAGAAGATGATGAAAAGATCCATGACGAGACATGTCTTGTAGCTTAAGCACCAAATGAGGTATGTTCTGAATCTTCTTACTTTAGTGATGAAAACTCATCAATTGATGATTTAGCCTTAGACAATGAATATGATAAATTATGCCAAATGAGTTTAAAGATAATCATTAAGAACAAAAGGTTAAAAGCTATTAGAAATAGTCTAGAAAATAAGCTTAGAGAATTAAAAGATAAATTGTCCACACTCGAGAAAAACAAGTGGTTGATATTGATTGTGCAAGTATGTCACACACTTAATTGAAATGAAAAAGCTCAAAGAAAGAATCTACCTAGATTAAACAAATTTTGAAAAGAGTACACATTGCTTGAATGAAATGTTAAGTAATCAAAAACCCTCCGGTGATTAAATTTAGTTTAGGGTTTAAATCATTTTGAAAGCATCATTAGGTGGAACTAAGGAAATAAAATTTGTAAAAGCTCAAAAAAAGACGTCTTCTGATGGAGGTCCCATAAATATGGGAGGCCCCCTTAATGTTCAGGCGGCCCCCAAAATAAATATGAGACCGCCACCAGCAACGCCTGGTTCTGAGAAAAGTGTGTCTATTCAAAAATCTATTTTGGGTCCTAGACCAAAACACATAATTGTAAACGAAGTCAAAATTCTTGTGGCTAGTGACAATGAAGTCAAACAATTTTATAAACCACTAACAAAGCCTGGAGTTGAATTTTCAAAAACCAATTTTAGATCAAAAACTTCACCTCCTAGAAGAGTCAATAATAATTATTCTCGTCCTAAAACACCGCAACCAAAAAGAAATGTTGGTCGACAAAACCAACCTCATGGATTTCCCGTAAGTTGGAACAACTTTCCATGGCAAAGTTACATACCATGGGAAATGTGTATTCCGTTCTCACATCCCAACCAATTGCATCAAATGCAAGGGGTGTTTGGCACTAACAACTTTGGACCCATGAGATATTGGGGACCAAATGTTTTAGTTACTGTCTTATATAAATAGATATGCCGTGGAGTCGACTTGGAGCCTGACGAATGGATCAAGGATAGTGGATGCTACAACACATGACGGGCAACCGAAAGCTCTTCTCCACTTACAAGGCATACAATGGAGGTAATGTCATTTTTGGTGGTAATCTTCGCGATAACATCATTAGCAAAGGTACGATTTCTAATGAATCTCTCAAAATAGATAATGTAGAACATGTTGATAATTTAGGATTTAACTTGCTAAGTATAGGACAAATATATGATAATAAGTGTAGAGTCACTTTTTCTAAACATGATAGTGAAATCACTAAGGACGGTAAAGTCATAGGTATATGTATTAGGAAGAAAGGGTTGTATGTGATGAAATTAGGAAATAAGCTAAAAGACAAAATATGTCTTACAACGATTGATGAAAACTCCACATTGTGGCATAGGAGATTAGGTCACGCTAATACGTGTCTCATTCAATCGTTAGCTTCTAAGGAATTAGTTAGAAACTTACCTAA
>BQNB010025575.1:0-51461 GCA_026074375.1 Tanacetum coccineum | reverse complement strand
CGCGGGATTTTACAAAATCAAGAAGAAACCGTAAAATAAAAATTACTAGTTCGGTCCTCTGCTAGTTCGGTGCACTGGTTCGGTTCTTAAATAATTGACTAGTTCTGTTTAGCTAGTTCGGTTCATAACTAGTTTGGTCCTCTGGTTCGGTTGTCTCGTTCGGTCCTAAAGGAGAATACTAGTTCGATTGTCCTTGTTCGGTCCTAAAAGAAATTTAGTTCGATCCTCAAAAAAAACAACTCGTTCGGTCCAACCAGAAACCACTCGTTCGGTCCTTGAAGAGGTAAACTCGATCGGTCCTTGAAGGAAAACACTCGATCGGTCCTAGCAAGAAGAAACTAGTTCGGTCCAAGCTAAAAGGCCCTCGTTCGGTCCAAACTAAAATCACTCGATCGATCCAAATTTGATCACCACTCGTTCGGTCCAAACAAAAACCACTCGTTCGATCCAAACAAGTATGTTGCTCGTTCGATCCAAACAAGTATTTTGGACGTTTTTATCTTCTTTTGAACTTGCGTATTTTGTAGCAACGCATGAAAGAACCACGAAGACACGCTTTTAAGCCAAGGAACTAAATCGAACCAATAAGCTTAACAAAAAAAAACGAAACCAAAGAACCACAACGTAATCAAAAAAAAAAAAAACAAAACCCACCCGTGGCGAATGATACCAAATGTTATCCCAAAAGCTTAATCCATTTCACAACATAAGCTATACCAATAAGCAAAATAGTAGAAAGATAGAAAGAAAAGTTGGAAGATTTATTAGAGAGAAACTAGAGAGGTGGAAGATTACACACACACACAAACTATGCAAATGGTAACCAACACCCTCTCCATGTGTGGAGAGGGTTCTATTTATACCCTTGAGCCATGAGTGGCATGTGGGCTTTTCTACTTGGGCCGGGCTTGGCTAAACTTGGGCTTTGAGCCCGAAACACGGACAATATTAGATTACAATCCAAGCCCATTGAACCCGACTAGCCTATTACTTAACAAGACTAATTACGACTAATAAGACCGATAACATTCTTGTTCGACTTATATAAAATTAAGGCTAACATTTTAATGTGTAATGAATTTGCCTTAATAGTGAAAATTCAATTAATAATCAATTTAAATATGATTTAGAACTAATACTATTTCTCACTTAAGAGCCCTATTAAGCCATAGACTTATTACACGGAAAACCTAAGAGGCTTAGAAACCTGTAGGACCTTAGTCCCTATACACTTCTATAGTGAGTTTCAAAAGCCCTTTCACTTAGCAGGAAGAGGTGGTATTTGTCTAACGAAAATCGCTCCATGGGATATCTCGCTTCAAAATCAATCTTCCGGTGGAACGTGAAACATATATTTTTTAATACCGTAGATCCATTTAAAAATCGAAATAGCTCATTCACCTAATAATTATAATAATTGTCGTATGTAAAAGATCACAAGATTGCAAAATATGAAGTATGTTAGATCTAAACTTTAATTAAACGGTGATTTCGTTTTAAGCTTATTTGGGGATTTGAAAATTCTAGGAAGACGAACTCCTAGTCTACGCCTTTTAAAATAAATTCTAAAGAAATTGTTATCTAAATTTTAGTCATTTACTAAGTGGTTAAAACGGGGTGGCTTGCGATACGAATGATTTTTGAACCATATGATGACCTTTCTTATCTTGTTTGATGTTAGGGGTCATAAGTTACAAAGTGTAATAAAGATATTTATTTTCGAGGATGTTTTTTTTACATTGCGTGAGGACCACATGGTTTAAGTGGTTGGTGGTAATATGATAACGCAAAAAAGACACAACTAATTAAACCCGAAACACTAAAAAAGACTAAAAATTACTAAAATATTATTAATTATGTTCAAATATGTTTGGATTGTGTTTTTATGTCTTCCAGGTAAAAAGGATTGAAAAACAAAGCAAAACCGTATAAATTCGGGTACTTCGACGACGTTTCCCACGTTTATCGAGGGTTTAAACAATGGTGAATATTCCTCGATCATCACCATTGAAAAAGAGCACGAAAAAACGAGTCCAAACGGTACCGGCCTTTCATATGGTAAACCTTTGTATTTGAACCATGTTACCCCAAAGTATAACTTTTAGTAATGTTAAAAACCTAAACCTGACAAAATGTGCTTAAGTACATTATAGTATGATTAATATTTATGATGTGCCTCTAGCTCAGTTGGTCTGAGGCTCTCTTGATCCCACTCGAGAGGTCTTGAGTTCGAATCTGTGTTAAGGCTCCATTATCCACGTCAACATCCACGTGGATGCCACGTAGTCACACGTGGCTGACACGTGGATCCACGTGGCATGCCATGTGGCAGACCCGGACCCATCCCAAACTTGACCTAGCCTATGACCCGAACTTGACCCGGCCTAATACTTGGCCCGATCCAGCCCAATACTTGACCCGGCCCAATACTTGGCCCGATCCAGCCCAATACTCGACCCGGCCCAATACCCGACCTGACCCGGCCGAACTGTTGACCCGCCTTGACGGGTGGTCAACCACTGTTGACCGGTGGTTGACCGGTAGTCCGACGGTGGTCCAGCGGTGGTTGACCGGTGGTCGGCCATCGTTGACCGTCGTTGACCGCCGCCGTTGACCGGTGGTCCGGCGGCGTTGACCGTCGTTGACCACCGTTGACTGCCGCCGTTGACTACCGTTGACCGGTGGTCCGACGGCGGTTGACCGGAGGTTGATCAGCGACGGTGGGGAACAGTAAAAATGCCACGTGGCACCACTCAGGTGGCGACACGTAGCGCTTCTAATGATTGGTGTCAGATGTGCAGGTACGATGTACTGTAGCAGTCCGAGGTGGCAGACACGTCACTACGAGGTACTGTTCAGGTGGCGGCTGGACCAATCAGAGCGTGACACGTGGCACTGACGTGTGTCAGTACGAGGTCAGGCGTGTATGGATCCGTGCCAATCATTGGCAATCATGAGGCGGTTGGTGGAGTGCAAAAAGACTATAATACCCCCAGATCTAGCAATATGAGTGGTGGAGTACTTGAAAGGACGAAATTGCCCCTCCCACTTGGAGGCTATAAATGGAGCACGCAACAGCTGTTTGAAGGATTAGATAGTAGTGTAGTTTTAGTTTATTTCAAAATAGAGTAGTATAATTTAGGGTAGTATAGATTAGCTTATTATAGCTTTTTGTAAAAGCTTTTTAAAGCTTATTAGTTTATTGTAATAATCACTTTGAGCTTATTTATGAAGATTTTTTTATTAAGGTTGGTTTTATTAGTGCTTTTTATTCTATTTTAATGCTTATTTTTATGCTTATTTTTCTACATCTTTTTCTTTTGCTTATTTCCAAATAAGCTCATGCTTATAGCTTATTTTTTTGGATCCGATCTCTTAAGCTTATATTCTAATAAGCTAATTCCATTGCTTATTTAGACTAGCTTATTTTATATTATATTTGATTTATAGCTTTTCGAGTTAGCTTATTCTAGCTTAATTTTTGATTGCTTGTTTTTTCTAGCTTAATGTTTTTATCTTATTTTTTCAAAACCTTTTAATTTAGTTTTTAGTTTTTTTTAGTCTTATTGAAATAGCTTAATCATTTAGATCTAGTTTAATAAATAGTTTTAAAAGTAGCTTATTAGATTAAATCTAGTTTTGTTTTTACAAATTTAGTTTTTTTAAATCTAGCTTATTTTTCTTAGATCTAAATCCTTAAATATACCCGATCCGAGTTCACTTGATTGAACACCTTAGTTTCGGGTGGATTTAGATTTAAAGTTTTCATCTTTTTATTAGCTTATTTTGTTCTAACTTTTCATGTCTTATTTCTTATTCCATCCTTCTATATCTAAGGCCGGAGCTTAAGGGTCTTATAAGGTTGATAAATAGATTAAGTTTTGATCTTTATAGTTTTTATGAAAGTAATTAGTAGATAAGTTGACACCTTTATTCGCTAATTAGTGAAGTAGAAGCTTTGAAGTGATAAACTTATTTGTTTATTAAGTTTGTAAGATCGGGTGGTTTTATATAATTGCGGTTCTTCATTCGGTTATCCTTTTTCCCTTTTTAATACTAGTAGTTTAGAATTATTAGCTTAAAATGTTTATGTTTGATCTTATGATTGCTGCTAGTTTATTTGTTATGATTAGTGAGTAGTTCATTAGTGCTTGCTAAGTGATTAGTGATTTGGAATTTAAGTGCGGTTTTAAAAAGGTTTAAAAAATTAATAGTCATTAGAATTTTCCAATTTACATACCGTAATGCAATTTAAATACTTGTCATTTATTTTAAAAAAAGCACTTTAATTTACTTTTCAATTATTTTGAAAAAGCATTTGACTTTACTTGTCATTTAATTTCTTGAAATTTGTTTTCGAAGGATTTTAATTCGTTAAACCTAAACCCGCACTTAATGAACATTTCACATCACTTAGCAAGCATTTTCGTCATTTATATCTTTTAGATCAATTTTAGTATAATCTTGTAGTTTTTAATCTTAAAATTAATATTAGTTTAAAAATAGTTTAAATCCAAAAGTTTAGTTTCCCTTTTATATGCTTTCCCTTTTAGTAGATTTAGAAAACCAAACCCAAAAACTTAAATGATAATCAAGCTCGATTTACAACTTGAACGTAGATTTCCATTCACTTCTCGTCGAGGAAACGACCCGGGAGGTTTTTGATAATTGCTTTGGTTAAAAGTGATTTTCTAGAACCCGACGAAAAATACTTACTATACTATTATTGATTATATCCTATTATACTATATATTATATATATACGTATTTGGGTGTATCAATGATTCACAAGTGAATAGATATCAGTTGGAAGACCTTGAAGAATGATATTGGTTGCCTTCATATCACAATCAGCTTGAATTTTCTCAGCAGCAGATAATTTAGCATATTTCTTTGTTCTTATCACCCCATTCTTTTCAACAGTAGGCCAAATGAGTGGACCATTTTCAACTGATTCAAGTATCATTCTTCTGTGCTCTCTATTTTGCATGTAAAGTTCCATTCGACTTTTCCAAGAATCATACAAGTCCTTGTCCAACATAGGTGGACGATTGTCAACACCGGAGAGTATCATATACTCGGCAAGTGTATTCTTTTGTCCAAGTGGAATAATTGAATCCATTTTAATGTGATAAGATAATAGATGATCATACAGAGATTGTAGGATGTTATGTAAAAGTGAGGTTTGATTAATGAAATTGAGTCTTTGGAATACATGGGATTTTACAATTCTTGATAAAACCGGGAAATCAAGTTTTCACGGGATTTTACAAATCAAAGAACAGCCGTATAATTCACCCAATGAAAGTGTATAGTTCTCCCAAGTAAAGCGTATAAATCACCAAAGCAATTGATGTATAAATCTCCTTAAGAAACAACATATAAATCGCCCTTGGAAATAAACACGTGTAAATCGCCTTAGCAAAAAAAACGTATAATTCACCTGTAGGAAAGCGTATAAATCGCCTGAACAAACAATCACATATAAGTCGCTTGTAGGAAAGCGTATAAATCGCCTGAACAAACAATCACGTATAAGTCGCCTGTAGGAAAGCGTATAAATCACCTGAACAAACACTCACGTATAAGTCACCTGTAGGAAAGCGTATAAATCGCCTGAACAAACAACTTGTATACTTCGCCTATACGTATAGTTCGCCCAATACATTTCGAAACTCAAAAATCAAAAATCTTAAAAAGACTCACTTTTTGACGTTTTTACCCGATTTTTCTTGTACTTCTTACCTATCTAAGACTATTAGAACCTTAAAACACAGACTTTAACATTTTTTACACGAAAAATTTGAAATCAAGATTCTTGGTACAAAACCCTTTTTCAAACCAAAAAGACTCAAAAAGATGAAAATTTGATGGTTTTAAAGGTTCTCTTGTACTTCTAGCCTAAACTAAGATAAATAAAGAAGAAAGTTAAAAGCTTTATGGTTTTTAAACCCTCAAAAGATGAAAATCTCTTGAATGGTTCGAACCAAACTAACGAATAAACAAGGTAACAAACGCACACAAAACCTTCACAAACACCCTATGGCTCTTGATACCAATTGTAGAATATCTTAACACATATAGTATGGAATTCGTTTAGAGTTTTAGAGAGAGAAAGAGGTGGTTGGATGAACACTTAGAGAGAGAACCAAAGAAGAGAATATTAGATTAAGTGTGTGTGAGAAAATAAACAACCAACACCCTCTCCATGTGTGGAGAGGGCTTTTATACAAAGGATAAACCGGGCTTTCCATGGGCTTTCTATGCTTTGGCCTGGTTAGCTTCCTAACTATTACATAAAATTGTCTAACTATTACAAAGGCTCGTGAGATCGATAATGATCATCACTTCACTAAAAACTGAATTCCTAACAGGCCACACTAAAGGAATAACACGAAAACATCATGGGTTCGTGTAAGGGTATTATTTGTGCGTATCTAGTCGTGGTTCTAAGCCTAACAGCTATAGGTGGTCATTTAAGCGTTAGTGTGGATATCGGATTTGGCATGTTCTACTTCGAACAATGTTTTGTGTTTATCTAATGATCTTGGATTCGGGCTAGTATACTCCTAGAAGGATTCGTTGTTCGTGTTTTGCTGAGCAGTAATAAGGTATGCGATTTACGTTACTGTACACGTTTAATTAACTGTTGGTGTATTTGGATCTTAAGGGATTAAACTAATGTGTAAAAGTAATTTTGTAAAGTATTCCGCTGCATTGTTTTATCAAATAAATATTGTTCTTTTGTTACTAATGAGTAAATTGTTTTTGAAATTACATCCTGTTACACTTATGTTTTTCATCAATTCGGTTACTCGGTAAGTCATAATTTTGGCCTGGCAAAAATTGGATGGCATAAAATGAAACTGTGTTTTGCAGCCAACCGTCAATTTTGCGTGGAGAATACTGTATGGCATAAAATGCAATTGTATTTTTTTCAACCGATTCAATATCTGAGCTAGGGCACTAGATTTAGGATTTCAATGACTGCCATATGTTCTGTAGATCTAATTTGGATAGTACTTGCTTGGCTATGATGATTCAGTTACTATATGAGTCGTGATTTTAGCATTGCAAAGACCGTATGACATAAAATGCAATCGTGTTTTGCAGCTAATATGATATATGAGCCCAGACTTAAATTGTTCTATAACTTAGCATTGCCAATACCAAATTAAGATTTTGGGATTTGGGATTTCAGCCTTTTTTTAGATGACGCGTTCAGATCTCATTTTCATAAAGTAGAGGTTCCCAAGAACTGAAAAAGTTGCGTTGATCAACAAAATCCAGTGCAACCGATTCTTGAGGAGTGTGAGGGTGCTCGTCACTTTTGAGGCTAACAATCTCCGCCCAAGTGATGACAGACGGGATTTGCTTATAATGTTCCCTACATGTAATAATAATAAAATCTTTCGAAGCGCAACAAAGTCTGAGGATGTATTTGAAGCTCTTTCCTTCTTGATGTACCCCGTCTTTGATCTTATCACATGAAAGACGAACAATGTAATAAGTACTATTTGGGTTTTACTTCCCCCTTGCGGCAAAAAAAAATAAAATAAAATTCGACAATGCCTCTTATAGTTAATTTGTCACGGTTTGATAACACACATAATATCACATGTGATTTTTACGACATGTGATTATAGAAATTTCATAAATAAACTGCTATAATCTATAATTTGAATACAGTTTGTGATATATGGTTGGAAAGCCAATTACAAAAAACAGGACAAGTCCTTAATTTACAGACAAATACATATGCCAATTTTAGTTTGGATGTTTAGTGTTGAAACTTCAATAATAGTGTTAAATCACATGTGATATGTCATGCAAATTTCAATACTAAAAAGAAACGTGAAAACAAAACGAAAGAAAAGTTTTTCGGAAGTATATCAAAGTGGCCGTTTATAAAAAATTAATTAAATGCTCGTCGTGACGATATAATTTGTTTTGTATAACGATTACCGGTTCATGAGATATTTCAATTATAAAAAGATGTGCTTAATTAAAAATTAAATAATCATTCAACTTTTTTTCTTAATAAAAAATGAGTTGCTGTCGTCTCTTACTATGTTAGAAACTTTTACTGTAGTATGTAAAAGATGTCTTCTTAATATTTAAATACTTAAAAAAGTAATGTTATCAGATAATCATGTTTTTACTTATAAAAGGCAATGTAATCTATTAAATATTTTAAATATTTAATTATAGTATAATTTAAACAAGTAACTTGTTTCATATAAAGGGGCAATTTCATATATATCTTCTTTGAAAATTTCATATATATCTAAACGTGCATTAAAAACATTATACATTATGCATTCAATACTTGCACTTTGAGTATATATGAAATTAATCATGAAAGTAAGGTGATATGAAATTAATCTCATAAAAAAAGTTACACATACAAATTAAATTAACAGTATTATACATAGGGTTGATCACGGTCTCAAAACCGGACCGGACCGAAAACCGGTATGGTCCAAAATACGTGACCGAAATGTTTGGTCCACATCTGGGTCGGTTCGGTTCGATCCGGACCGTCTTCAGTCCGGTCCAATCAAACAAAGCATAATGATCGGTTTTGCTCAAGACCGAACCGAATCGTATCGGACCGAAGACTGAATATGAGAAAAAACGGACCGAGAACCGTCCGGTCTGATTGGTCTAGTTTGGTTCGATTTAGTCTGCAGTCTATTATGCTCAGCCCTAATTATACAATATCGTTGTTATACGTGCGTAATCTATGATATGAATGCATGACATTGCTCTGTAAACTAATAGGACAGTCGACAAAAAATGAATAAAAAAAGGGGGCATATGTTTGATAACTCGATTAAGGAATTGAAATCGTGATCCAAATTACGTATGTGACAAGTCATGTTTTTCTGTTCTGTTCTGTTCTGTTCTTTTTCTTTTCTTTTTCTTTTCTATTTATAAAACCGGCAAAAAGCAACACATAAACCCAAAAGAACACACAAACACACAACACACATAAAATAAAAAAGAGAAACCAATTTGACTCCTTAATCATCATCATCATCACAATCACAAAAACAATATCTTTGTCGTAAACAATGTCGTACGATTATCTTTTCAAGTACATCATCATCGGTGACACAGGTCTTTTCTAAATCCTTTTTATTTTTAATGATGATGTAAATAAACCCTAAACAGTAAAGGACTAATAAAAAAGATGTTTGAAACAGGTGTTGGGAAATCGTGTTTGTTGTTGCAGTTTACGGACAAAAGGTTTCAACCAGTTCATGATTTGACTATTGGTGTTGAGTTTGGTGCTCGTATGGTTACTGTTAATTCCAGACCTATTAAGCTTCAGATTTGGGATACTGTATGTCTTCTTTTTTTCCTTTATTTACTACTAATATTGTCATAGTTTTTTTTTTAATGATCTTAGTCGGAAAAAAAAGGGTTTCTTTGTTTTTGCGTATATTTTTAATGATCAGAGCACACGGTATGGGGTGTCATAGGGTGCGTTATAGCCCTATGGCGCTGTCCTATGGCACGAGACCATACCGACCCATAGGGCTCTTCGTCAAATTCACTCGCCAAGCCGGCGGGCTTTTTCCTTTTTTTTATTTTTTTATTTGTGTGTTTTATTTTAAAATGATTAGACCACACAGTATGGGGCCCGGGATGTCTTATAACTTAGTGATGAGGGATGGTGTTTGGGTTAAGTTATATAGATAGGGGAAAAAGCTGAGCTGACACACCGACCGCCCTTATAGATAAGGATTTTTCTATGCACAATGATTATGGTTAGTGTTATATTAAAAGGGTAAGGTGGCCTACCAAATGGTTCCACAATAACATTTGAGAGGTTAACAACCTAAAATTAAAATGGACATGGGGACATGATTTGAACCCTCTTTAATGTTACGTGTTCTCCGCCATTGGGCTACCATTACGGGCACAATTAGTGTTTTGTTAAGTTTTGATGATTTTGCGGAATTTTAAAAGTGTGCTACTTTGGTAATAGCTCCATTTCGCATATGGCAATATAATATTAGTTAAAGGTACCTTGAAACAGGGGCGGAGGGATGTAGTAGATAGGGGGGCGGTGCCCTCAATAAACTGGACCAAATTTTTTTTTATAGTGCCAAAAATTTGTATTTTAATGGGCTTATTATTATCTTGCCCCCATCCAAAATATCAAATTGCCCCCGATAAGACTGCTTAAATACCAAAAAGCTGCTAAAAGCTGCGGTTTTTGAAGCTGTTTTTGGAGAATTTTTTTTTGCCCCCTATATATCAATATCCTGGATCCGCCACTGCCTTGAAATAAAATTGTTTCATTCTAGACTTGTCATTAGTAAAAGGCCACCTTGCCTTGGTGGTTCTGTTTGCTACTAACTTTTACAAGTCATGTAATTTTCTAGTTATGTGGTTTGTATTGATATATCTAGGATCTCTTTATCATTGAGTTACTTGTAGAAGTAAAATATACGTTTAAATTGGTTAGAATGGATAACTGAGCCTAAATTGGCGTGTTCCATACATATGTAATTGTTGTACCTCTTTGTCTAGCTACTTGCTACAAGTTTATTTTTTAGTTCCGGTCAAAAAAATTGAGCGCTTTATCCTTGGGTTACTTATAGAAGTAAAAATATTCGTTTAAAATGGCTAGAATGGATAACCGAGCCTAAATTGGCGTGTTCCATACATATGCAATTGTTGTACCTCTTTGTCTAGCTACTTGCTAGAAGGTTTTTTTTTTTTTTTTTTTTTAATCCATTAAAAAAAAGGAACGCTTTATCCTTGATACATCTATTTATGGACCAAATGTTCTTATTAAAATCCATTTTCTGGTGCTTGTTTTTTTCTGCATATCGTATGCTAAAGTATAACGAAGAAAATGGAGGTTCAGAGTAGGCAAAATGTTCATGATATGATGAAACAATGAAATTGTTTGGTAATGAATTATTTGAAATGCGCGTACTTATGACAATACAATAGTTATGGAACCCTGTATCGATCCATACTTGTTCTGAATAGGTCAAGTCTGTGATTCGTTTCAAGATTAAGATGATTGGATTATGTAAACAGAGTTTATTGACTAGGGAACATGCAAGGCAGGTAGAGTAATATGGAACCAAATTACTTAATGATGAATTTTAGGCGAATAAATAATGGTGTGACAGATCCTGTCGTAGTAATGACAAAGGAAATAGCACGCAAACAAAATGTTTTAATGAATGATGCTAAATGGTTAATACTAACATCTGTAAGGTCTTCAATATGGTGCATATCTGTAAATGATAAGGTAAAATCATATGTTTATCATTGTTTCACTGGTTTGTAGCAAGACTTCTAAGTACAAATTAGAGTCCTTCAAGCTTAGTAATTTGAAAGAAAAAATGGTAACTTATCCATAGTAAAAGTTGAACCATTGTAGAGTGAGGTGTGACAAGCGTAGGGAGAGGCGACAGTAAGAGAACTCCTATGTTTGTATATGTATTACTTAATACGTCAATTGCATCCACCCCTTCCGCCGTTCTCTGTCATCATTTGACCTTTCTTTTTCACAACTATTACTGGTTTCCAGTGGGATCTATGTTTGACCCTTAGATCGAAAGATATATCATCGTATGTGGGTATCACATGTGACATATCTGCATGTTGTGTAATGACCGTGTATTTACTTACAGGATATGTCATCGTTGCCTAATTTGTTTTTGTGGTCATAGTAAGTTATAGTTTTTGACTATACAAAATGTGAACCAAAGAGTCCTGACCAAGAACCTTATATTTTGATTCAGGCTGGACAAGAATCATTCAGATCGATCACCAGGTCGTACTATAGAGGAGCAGCTGGGGCACTTCTGGTTTATGACATTACTAGGTACATGTATTATATTGTTTTGTGTCTGAAATTCTCCTCTCACAAGCATTTTCAGCTACACAAGATGTTTTCCGGATCTATGTCATTATGTTTCTTGAGTATTTCTTGTTCCCTATGAGTTCCATTCTGCTTAGAGAACTTTCCTGTTAAGTTCTAATTGAAGACAGATGGATTTAGATGTGAAAGTCATTAATGACTCTTTGAGATTACGGGTGGATAGTTAATCACAGATAGAGTACTTAATGCTGCTCCCCCTAGTGCCCTGATGCGAACGAGTAGTTTTTTAACTTTCTAGGTGGTTTTAGTTATCGAGGAATAGTTTACTTTGGATCTATTTATCGTAGATCACGAGAAACTTTGTTAAAATCTTAAAATTGTTTTTATCTGTTTGGGGAGGGAGTTTGAAATTTCGACCCAGTAGCTTATGAATGGTTCCATTCAGTGTATGTTTTATCTCCAATTGGTTAAATGTTTTGGGTACTAACTCATAAATTGTTTATTCATAGTATCTCCATTTTTGGGAACTAATTGAACTTTTGTAATCGTGTTCTATGCATTACTTATTTATGAGAATATTGAAGTTTGGGACGAACGTTTTGGGTCAGTCCGACCAGAGTCAAAGATTTACCTGTTTTGAGGCGTTATAAAACTCAGCTGACCTACCAGATGCTTGTAGAAGTTAAACAATAGAGGATTTAGGTTGATTGCCATGAATTATGCGTTCACATTGATAAGCCTTATGCTTTGGCCTTTACCACTTTGTGACTACTTTTGCTTATTGGTTAAAAACTTGTTTATTTTAGGTTAGCTGTAATTCATAATCAGTTTTTTTTGCTGTTTTTCTAATCGTTTTTAGGAGAGAAACATTCAATCATCTAGCTGGGTGGCTTGAAGATGCTCGACAGCATGCCAACCCCAACATGACGATCATGCTTGTAGGAAATAAAAGTGATCTTTCCCACCGAAGAGCTGTCAGCAAAGAGGAAGGAGAGCAGTTTGCTAAGGAAAACGGACTCTTGTTCTTGGAGGCATCTGCAAGAACATCACAACATGTTGAGGAGGTACTTTATAAAGATTTCTATATTTCATTCACCAACACATCATATAAATGAGACGTGGAAAAAGGGGATGCTGAAGTTAAACTAGATTAATGAAGTAACTTGATATATATGCAGGCTTTTCTAAAGACTGCTGGAAAGATACTTGACAAGATCCAGGAGGGTGTGTTTGACGTGTCCAATGAGGTAACTTGTGCTCTAGTTTTCTTTCTTTAAATAAAAACTTCAGCTGTCCAGCTTATGATGCATCAAGACTTATTGTTTGACTTGCTATTAATTTGTTTTTGGGTGATGTTAAATAAATAGTCATCTGGGATCAAGGTTGGATATGCACGTTCTCAAGGCACAGGACCGAGGGATGGAGCAGTTGCTCAGAGTGGTGGATGCTGCAGCTGATCTCGGTAGAACATATCATTATTTCAGAATCATGAAACATATATAATATCAACTGTCTTCTTTTCCTTTGAACGAACTCGGTCATTACACCATGTGTAACTTGAAATTTTTAGTCATGTGTATATAAGGTTTGTTGGCCTACTAATTGTGTTGCTTGACATCGCCAAATATGTACGTTATGCCGTTTTAAAGCATTAAGTACAATACTACTTTATAGGGCTGTAAACGAACCGGACGAACACAAACAGAGCCTTATTCATGTTCGTTCGTTTAGTTTTAGTCGGACAAATAAACGAACACGATCGCTTAATCGAACGAATATTCTTGTTGATGTTTGTTTATTAAGAAATAATGTTGTTCATGTTCGTTTATGTTCGTTCATTAAGACAATAAACGAACATAAACGAGCGAACATAAACGAAAGAACAGAAATAAACATAAAATTTGTATACATATACACAACTAGTTACGTAGGGTTTGTTTATATTTTTTTTGGTTTTATTATATTTAAAGTGTGTATCTATCGGATATTTAAGATGATATGTTTGAGTTGTGTTAAATTGTTAGACGGTTTGATAGTATATGTTTTCTATTGTAATTCATATAAACTTAACCGTGTCGTCTTAAAGCGTAAGTGTAGCGAGATAACCCACACTGGAACTGAACCGAACCTACCGATTCCGATCTGAAAAGTATTTTTTGCCGTTTTTGTGTTGTTTACCCAATCCGCACGTTATAACTGAACTCTAATTAGTTATAACTGACAGCCGAATCTGACATGGTCGGTTCGGCTTGGCTCGGTTTGTCGGTTTTGTTTGGTTTTCATGTAGTTTTCGTTTGCCTTAGAACTGTTTATGTCTTAGTTTATGTATTGTACTTCCTTTTTTTGTATATACGTTGAACACTGTTGTGCAAACGTATTCAATGTTAATTTTTAATATAATTACTTATTTAACAATTCATGAAATAAATAGCAAGTTTATAATTTTGTTATTCGTTAAACAATTGAGTTTGTTTAAACTTAAATAATAAACGTTGATGCTTGTTGGTGTGTTAATTTGATGTTATTTGATAGGGTAATGATGACATAACCCACCCAACGGGCGAGTTCGCTTCTTAATAATATAGATAATACTAAGTAGATGTAAATGAGAATTCTATTGGACAACACATAATAATTTTAAAAAAATTGCAACGAAACAAAGTTGTTGGTAGTAATACATAATATATTTTGGAAGTTGTATATAGAAAAGAATGATGCCTATTCAAATACAACATAAGACTTAAGAGTAAGTTAATTAATATCTACAATAGTTTTTCTCAATAGATCATAAAGGCAATAAAGTTCTTAATCGTAGATGTTATGCTACTTTGTTTTGAGCCCTAAGATAGTTATTCCTGTGATCATACATTTACTTTGCAAGGGTCTGCCTCGATTAGTAACTGAACAACATCATTCATGCTAGGTCGAAAGGCACATTTAGTAAGGTGCATATGTGTTTCTTAGATAATGTAAATTTAGGTGTGTTTTTAGTGTTTAATTGCTTAAACCTCTTATGTGTTTCTCACATATATTTTACATAAGTGCATGGAATGACATAAAGAAGTATTTTACATGTATCGTATACAATTTAAAACAAAAAAATTATATACAAAATTTAAAAATCATGTGATATATAATTCAAATACAAATTTCTAAAAGTAAAAAACTATGTTGCCGTATATGCACATGTATTTTCACTCGTTGAACACTCTGGATTTATTTGTATGTATATGTGCGTTTGGACACTTTGGATTTCTTTGTGTGTGTGTGTGTGTATATATATATATATATATATATATATATATATATATATATATATGCATTTGAGTCCATCCATATGCCTTTATACGTACTCAGATTAGTTCATGTCCACTTGTATCTACGGCATGCACTTGTGTCTTATACTTATTAAATCTTTATGACACTCGTACCAGTAACCACAAACAGTTAATAAATGAATTATTCAATCATAACAACAAACAAAACACATATGCACAATTCTTTCTTATATCAAATTATGCAAACGAATTTATTGTACCGTTACATATATTCATAATCTAACAAAATACATATGCACACTTGTTAATTTGTAGATTCTACACATACGTTATTACTTCAAAAATCTTATCACTTTAACAATCCAAACAATTTATCACTTAAGTAATCCAAACAATTTATATGCATACACATAAGCACCTAATATTGTGAAGCAGTCGGCGGCCTCCTTAGGATGTGACGTTTTGCTTAATCAATTTCGTTACTTAGGAGTGATGGTGGGAAAGTGTATGTCTCGACATCAAGCTTGGGAGGATATGGTTCTTAAATTAAGATCGCGATTGTCTAAATGGAAGGTCAAAACTCTTTCTATTGGCGGTAGATTGACGCTTTTGAAATCGGTTCTTGGTGCTTCCTCGTTATACTATATGTCCATCTTCAAGGTTCCTAAAGGTATTTTAAAAACAATGGAGTCGATTCGTAGTAATTTTTTCAACGGTTTTGACTCTTCGGATAGAAAAATCACGTGGGCTGCTTGGGACAAAATTTTAGCTTCCAAGAAAAATGGTGGTTTAGGTGTGTCGAGCTTTCATGCCCTTAATCGTGCCCTCCTTCTTAAATGGACTTGGCGCTTTGTTTCTCAAGATGGTTCGTTATGGTTTCGTGTGATTCAAGCTTTGTATGGGTCTGATATTGTCTCTCATTCGGTTACGTTCTCTTCTACTTGGTGTTCAATTGTTCGTGAATTACGTCTTCTGTTAGGGAGAGGTTTTGATTTTTTATCCTTTTGCAAAAGACGCTGGGATGGAATGGGGTACGCGGTTTTGGCTCGATAAGTGGAATGATGATAAGCCTCTTAAAGTGGTTTTCCCCCGTCTGTTTTCGCTGGAGTCAGACAAAGAGATTCTGGTGGCTGATAAGTTGAAGGCTGTGTTGGATCATTCCTTCAGGCGGCCTGCTCGGAATGGTCATGAACATCATCAGTTGGAGGAGCTATGCGCGCGTATGGATTTGGTGTCTCTTTCCCAGTCTTATGATAGATGGGTTTGTGATCTGTCAGGTGATGGTGTCTATCGAGTAAGTGTTGTTCGAAACTTTCTTGATAATCTTTTCCTCCCTTCTCATTCGGAGCCTACTAGATGGATTAAGTATATCCCCATTAAGATAAATGTTTTTGCTTGGCGAGCTCGGCGTGATTACCTTCCTACCAGAGTTAACCTTAATCGTAGAGGTATTATTTTGGAGTCTTATATGTGTCCTTTGTGTCATTCGGTGGAGGAGGATATTACTCATGTTCTATTTAGATGCGATTTGGCGAAGATTATTGTTCGTCGTATAAGTCGATGGTGGGACTTGGATTGGCAAGATATTCAATCTTTTTCGGACTGGTTTACTTGGTTATCTTCGATTCGCCTTTCGGTTAAATTGAAGAATATGTTGGAAGGTGTGTTCTATGTTGCTTGGTGGTGTATTTGGGGCCTGAGAAACCGCACTATTTTCAATGAGACGCCTCCGAGAAGATCGGTGATTTTTGACGATATCGTGTCGTATTCTTTTACTTGGTGTTCTAGTCGTTGTAATAAGGTTTTTTCGTGGGATTCTTGGTTAAAAAACCCTCATTTAATTTCCTTGTAATGTTTCTTCTAGCCTCTTGCTAGTTTATAAAAGTTGTCGTTCTAAAAAAAAAAGTTAGATGACGAATTATCACATATATTTAAACAAAAAGGATGATTACATGAATCAATTAAATCCATTACAACACAAAATCGTAGCTAAATCGATCAAGACAAAGTCAATATATTAAACACACAAAAATTACTAGGTATCCATAGTGGTCTTCGTCATAAACAATATCGGCTTCTTTGTATTGAAATTTGTTTGTATTGAACAATGGCCAAACGCATCGCGGATCATGCACACGTATTTCTTCTAATTACGCTATACTCGAACACCCAAACAAACATATGCACATGTATTGTTAATGATATCAACAACAAATCACCTAAATACATACATAAAATTACTCAAAAAATAAGGACACTTACTCATGAAAACTTTAACCACACATCATAAAATTTGTTTCCCATTATAAGGCGTGACTTTTTACTTTTCAAAATTGGTCCATCTATAAATAAAAAAAGAACCAAATCATGCATCAACATAACCTGTTAACATTCTCATTTAAAAGATGACTATATCCTTCCAAAATTGATCCAACCATAAAACTAAAAATGAACGAACAATACAATATGCGTATGTATGCGTGTTGTATGCGTATTGTATATCTTGATATATTTTTAAAAAAAAATTGGATAAATATGTCATATAATTAGGAGTATATTTTGATAATTATGAAGTATATCTTCATATATTTTTAAAAGATTTGGATGAATATTTCATATAATTAGAGAATATATCTTGATAATTATGAAGTATATCTTCAAAAAAAATTTTAAAATCAAACAAATTTCAAAATTAAATGATATGTGTGTGTCATGTCATCGTTGAGGTGGCGTACAGTCACTAAATCATATTTATACACTCATAATTAGCCCCATATATATATATGTTATAGATATTGCGTTTTATAAGTGTTGTTTTGTTTAAGTAAATCAATTTTAAATTTATATAATAAAAAGATGCGATAGACGAACATAAACAAATATATCATCTTAAACGAACGAATAATCGAACGTTCACGAACATAAATGAACGAACAAGACTTTTGTTCATGTTCGTTCATTTAACTAAACGAACGTAAATGTTGTTCATGTTCCTTCATTTAATAAATAAACGAACATAAACGAACTTTTTACCGAACGGTTCATGAAATGTTCACTGAACGTCCAGTTCGTTTACAGCCCTACTACTTTACCTGGCATTTCATAGGCTGAACATGAAGAAAAATGCAAGCATCTGTTGCTTGTAAGAATGAATTACAGAAGAAAACTTTTTTATATGGAATGAAAAGCTTTATGTTTAAGTGTTAAACCAAACTCATTCAAGTTTAAAAACGTCGGTGATTCCACCACATTTCCAGCATTAGGTGTGAGATTTGGGCCAACCTGCTACAGGGTTTAACGCTTGCGCAAGCATATCCGCCAAATTTTGGCCAAACCAGCCAGAAACCCGTTTTGTTTGGTCAAGCCATTTTTTTATGCACAAAAAATGAAACCGTGTAACCCATAGAGGGGCATACAATACATAAAGGTTGTCGTTTGATCCCGGTTTCCAATCATAGCTCAACCTCATAAAATTATCAAAAAGAAGGTACATGCAGATGTTTGGTCCAGCCAACAGTACCATATTCTATCATGTTTAGTCAGTCATCCAAAATAGTGTATGTATTCAACTTTTTTCGAACCTATTAAGAAAGTTTACAAGCTGGAAAACTTTTGCAAAAAGAACCAAAATTAATAACCTACTGGTAAAAAGATATATCCATCTGTACAAAGCGTTTAAAGACAATGTAATGAGCGATGTCGAGAAGTTACTCACACTGGCATCTCATCTAATCTGCCCAACTAGCCTATTATTCTGTATCATCAATACATGCAAGGTAAACAAACGCTATTAAAAGACATGACGCAAACACCACATGAAAATGATGGTATGCTTAAATATATACAGATTTAGAAAAACAGTTGCCAAATATGCCTTAACACTAGCTTTTTGGTTTATGGCTGCTGTGGCAATGTGATGTCTGGTGTCACCTTCCGTTACAAAACCTTCGACTGTGCTATAACAAACTAAGTCACTTTTTATTAGCAACGTGAATGTTCTAGTGAAAAGAGTAAATTTTGTCAGCATTGATACTGCAAACTATAGATGTGAACAAAAATAATCATCCAAAATTGAATATCAAAACTTATGCCTAGGATACAACAAAAGGAGAAACTTCATAAGGCAGACAGTCTTCATCTTCTGTCTCCAAATTGTCCAGGGTTCCTTCCAAATCTTGCGCGCAAATTGTCAAGAGTACGAGACACTAACAAGAGTCTTGGATCGTCTTGAGGTATCTCTCGAACCTATTAACATATGCACAAAGCATTCACATGAGAACAGCATACACACAAAACCACATTTACAAGTAGTGGTGACAATTTTGACCCATTTACTTATGAAGGGGTCATTTCAGTTAATGTTTTATCGCTGACAAGCGGTTTGATGGGTCAAACATGAGAGACATAATTCAAAGTGTTATAATATGATGCATAAAACCTCCAAACAAATACTAAAGACCGATAATTGTTGAAATAACAAAAAATTGTAATGATACTTCACACACTAATTATTGAGATAACAATTTATATTTTTTTTGACAGACAGTATTATCACCCAACCCAGTTTCGACCAGTTCACCCACCCGACACACCCAATTTGCCACCTTTTCTTTATTAGAGAAACATCACTAGGATAAAATGAGGCGAGTTTCACCTTTAATCCATTGTAATATGCTTGAACGGCAGGAAGAGATGGAGTAATATTACGAGCTTGCATCAGATCCCATATCATATTAGCAAGGGTATATCCTCCGGTCTGCAAACAAAAGGTTCGTATAAACAAATTAACGCTTGACAGCAGCTTAAAATAAATATTACACAAGCAAAACAGCTTCAGACATTCAGACAAGATAGATCACAATGACAACAACACTAGAAGCTTGCTTACCTTTTCTCCAGATGCTGCAAGGAGGAGAGCATTACCAGTTACGGGAACCAGGTTAATGCCCCTGTTGGTCATCTCTGTCTGAATCAACCAAAAAATTCAGTAATTAGAGATATATTGGACGGGCATTGAAATTTATGTATGGAATAAAAATGCGCCAATAGTTTACCAGTTTCTCTAGAGCAACCTCCATACCGTTCGGTGTATGACCAACCATGGCCCCCTCTATAAGCGTCTACAGAAACAAGGTACTCGATGATTATACACATTTAGTTTCAAAGATTAAAAGTACAATATATGGACAAACATTTTCATAAATGACAACTTGATATGAATCAAGTTTAAGGACTAGAATGGTAATGAAGTAACAAATTATAATAAAAGAATTGGCAACTGGATTGCAATATCAGCGCAACATCTACTTCTAATAATTAATTGAATCATATAAGCACAAAAAGAAATGTCTAGCAGCACAATAGCTGTTATTGTAGTTCAAACACTAAATAACATAATCCTAAACTTACAGAATATAGCTCTGGTATAGGTGGGCTGCCTGAGCTCATGTAGTCTTCAAAGACTTTAAGCCCACGATCAATGTCCCCAGAATTCAGGTAGCACCTAAATGTTAATAATCATACACACACAAAAAAACAGTTGATCCGCATGGACGCGATGCTGAGAAATTTACGGGAGCGCAAGTGCGCATTTTATGTGATTAGAAGAAGGAAAACAGACGAACTTAAGGACCAGCAAATGAATTAAGTCATAAATGGCAGAATTTTTTTCCTTTTCGCCATAGATAAGATTAACATTAACATAACTAATTAATTATTACCTCATAATTTGTATCAATATAAAGATATCAGGAGTTTTATTATCATTCTTTAGCATCTCCTGAAGAGTATCCACTGCCTGCAACAATGAACATGGGATAAAGATGTGAGAGGTTTAATAATGATTTAACAATGAATATATTGCAAAGCACATGCAAGTTGTTCAGCAGTCATTGAGTTTTGAGATTCTAAACTGCTAAATAGTTAACTAATAAAAATTTATAAAGAGAACTACAAAAGGGTTTAATGCATCTACTAATGGATTCCCAGGGCATCAATGATATATGGGGTCAATTGCCATGTCCCCACTGAACTGTGAGAAGTTAAAAATAGTAATCCCAGAACAATGGGAGCAGCACATGCGACCTCTATAACTATCCTTGTCGGCATCGAAAGGAATTAACAGAAGAAAAAAGAAAACTGAACCAAAAGATAAGATTTTGCAAGTCTATAATCGTTTTACCCAATGAACCTAAAGGTTTTGTTTGTATCAAGATGGAGTTCCCTGATACAGCTAATATGATACCCTTTGCATACTAATTGACTAACAGAATTTTGCACATGCTCAACGAACTAACCCTACCGTAAAATCAATATCTTATAAACAACAAAATAATGCAATAGATTTCGTGGATCTAGCACAACTCCGTCAAAAGATAAATAACAGTATTGCTACAGGTAAAGCTGTGGAATTGTCATTTCAGTAATCGAAAAGAATGCTTAATGCACTTCATGATAACTGATAAGAATATGAGCTTGGATACAGTCGTTTATAATAGCTTAAAGCTATTTAAGTACCTTAACATCTTTAAGATCAGCGCAAGCATGAAAGGCAGCATGATATACTGTGAGGAACCTTTGCACAAATCCACCCCTCCTGTTAATATAGTTAGCAGTTGGAATGCTGTATAACTCTTCCTCGGGAATTCCCATCATGACGTTTTCAGCACTGTCCCTTGTCTGTTCTACCGAAGACCACCCTTTGGAGTTTTCAACAAGCTCCAAAATCTTTTTCATGCAAATGAAAAAATTGAATTGCAGGAGCGAGATAAAAACAAAGTATACAACATCTTACAAGATAGTCTCTAGGTTTACCTTAGCAGAAGTGTCCTCAGCTAATGGTCGCTTGTTTTTATGTGCGGATATGAGCCCAGCATAGCAGTATTTATTTAATCCAAGACCAGCAGCAGTCATATCACGAACGATTGCCTGTCTGAAATGTTAAACCAGTATTATCTAACCATGAAGTGGATAGAACTAAGGTAATATGTCATGATTTCATAAGAACAGCCTATCAAAATGACGCAACTTGTGACTATTATACCCATTCTAGGCAAGATCTTAAGTGATCAACAATTTTGAGAACTGTCACATGTAATAAGTCATAACTATTTGTGTAATCTGATATTTCAGAATTGGCAACAAAAGGGGTATAAATTAATGGAAAAACACAAAATACATACACTTGATCCAATCGGCCAGCAGCTGCACATGCATTAATCAAGCAGATGAATGTCTGTCCAGTAGGCTTTACTTCAAGCCTCTTCATTTCTTCAAAAAGCTTCATATACAGAGACAACAAATGGTTAGGAGTGTATCACTGTATAAGATCATATGCACACTATCAGATGCCATTGTATACCAAGTTATGACCCTGAGAATACATACCCGTGTAGCCTCAACAGAGTTCTTACACTTTCCACACGTTGCGATCATGAAGTTGTACAGAACAACCTATAACAGAAATGAACAATGTCAGATAACGAATAATTGTTAAAAACCAATCAAAGAGAATCAAAGTAACCTACCAAACACCAGTATGACTAGCAACTAGCAAAGAAATAAAGATGACAACTAGATAACCTAAACCACAAAAGATAAATCAAAGGCCACATTTGAAAACCAATACGAGGGTGTTTGGATTGCTTATTTTCCTACCACTCTGTTTATCTGCTTATTGTTAAGCAAATACAGATTAGAAGTTTGGACTGTTTGGATAAAACAAACTGAATCTGTTTCTGCTTAGGGGGTGTTTGTCTAAGCTTATTTCGTTAAGCGTCTTATGGCTTTTGACGAATAAGCTCACATTAAATGTTTGGATTAGCTTATCATAGAAAGGTAAAAACAAAAGAGAGAGCTTATAAGCCTATATAAGCCCATAAACCACATAAAAGGAGCTCATCCAAGTCCAACACCACCTAAGGCTTAGCTTCAAACACTACAATGTGATTATTACTTTCTACATAGTAAATAAGCTATACAAAGCACAAAAAATACGCTAAGAAATGCAACTCCTTAAATTTAAGTAGAAATAAATACAGTAGTTTTCAATAAGAATGTTGGAACCTACATATTGTAAAATGCTTACCGGAGATAAAACTAAAATTACTTTGTCACCCTCGTATCTAACCTAACACCTAACTTTAAATGGATCCGATTAACACATTCTAACCAATTTTTACAGGATCTAATTGCTTTTTTTTATACAGCATAGGAAAATCCAAATACTATTTCCTAAACTGCTTCACCTGATTCGGCTCATATATAAGCAAATCCCAACCCTCTAAGTCATTGTGTTATATGAGCTACATTCAGTTAATAATATATGTTGCGAGCATCATTTCCATTTGAAACAACAAAATAACAAGATACAAATAATCTAGTAAACGAAAACGTACATCAGGGATATAACCCATAGACTTCATCTGATCACGAAAGTAGAAACAATCCTGCAAACGAACACCTTTCATACTACCAGCAATCAACCCACGAAACGTGTCTCTCTCAGGTTTAACTCCATCCAACATCATATCATCATACACATCTCTCAGCAACCAATTCCTATCACATTAAAAAAGAACCACATCAATTACTCCCTTCAAGAGATAATTAGTTAGAAGAGCATTGATATTCACGCCTAAATTAGAGACCTAAAATTAGACCTAACCATTTATTTCATGACAAATGTATTACACTTTTTCTCTCTCTTTCTTTTTCACCCATCATTTTTTGAAATGCACCAATCAAATTCTTAGGTACAAATTTAGGTTCATCTTTTAGGCATACAAATCATTTTTCTAGTTAGAATGCATCCAACTCAACACAAAATTCTTTGCGCCTATCAAACCTTCTTTTTTCCTGTTAAATTACGCGATCTTTTTAATCTTCCTGTTGGGTGTGCTAAAAGACCAGTGACACATCAATGTCACCTTCTACTCCAGTCATTTAGTACACACAATAGAAAGATTAAAAAGTTTATGCAATTTTTAGGGAAAAACAGGTTTGGTAACGCGCTAAAATAAATGGTGTCAAGTTGGATACTTTTTAACTAATTACCCTCCCTTAAACCCTAAACCCTAATCATAGAAACTCATTAAGAAACGATACTAATAATCAAATACACCAAACTGTCTGATCTTCCTATTGTGAGTACTAAATGACCAGTGACACGTGAGTGTCACTTACTACCCTAGTCATTTAGCACATGATAATTAAAAAGTTTGTGTAACTAAATGCGCTAATTTGTGTCAAGCTGGATACATTTTAAGCTTTTAACTAATTATCATCAATCTAAGAACCAATCCTATCACATTTCAAAACACCCATATCAATAATTCCCTTAAACCCCAAAAACCCATAAACAAAATAATAAATAATTCGCTTAAACCCTAAACCCTAATCACAAAAAAGCCAATTCAACAAAATGATGTTAAAACTATAAAAACCTTCTTTGAGAAGTAATGGATCCAATAACAGTATTGTATTCCGAGACATTGTTGGCGTAGTTGCGTTTCGCGTAATCATCTGCGGAAACCGCAAAGTTTCGGCGACCGAATCCTCCAAGAAGTGACCGGTGATTTGCTGATAAGAATAGAGAGTGAAAATGGGTTAGTAATGAAAATGAGTATGAATAAATGAATGTGGAAATGATATTGATCGGAAAACTTACCGGAGATTGAACGGAGTAACTTCATTTTATTTCAAGAATAGGTTTTGTTTGGGAAGAGATGTAAACTCTTGTAGTTCTACTTCTAAACCCTCTTTTGTTTTAACCAAAGTTTACTTTAAAAATAATGAAGTAAAACATATGTGGTGTTACATGAGTACATGACTACAACAACGTGTCAAGACAAATTTGATATGGATTTAAAATATTGTTTGTTTATAACTTATGTAAATAAACAAGTTTTGAAAACCCTCGTTTTGCTGCGGCAAGTTTTGATAAAAAAAATTCGGATAAGCGTTTTTTTAGTTGTTTATTGTTTTAAAAGTTTTTGGTTACCCGCGCGTTGCCGCAAGAACATCATATCAAATGCTAACAAAGCTACAAAGCACCCGTATTCATGTGTAGCTCGGTGCCGCATTAAGGTCTAAACAATAGAGTCTGCCGTTGGGTGTAAGCATAAAATATGGATACCATAATGCGTGTCAGTCTTATGTTACGCATAAGAATCCAATAAGTGTAAAATAAAGTTCTGACTTTGTAACAAAGTCTTATGAGCTTACCTAATAAATCAAATAAATGATTCTACTAAACTTCATTGAAACAAAAGATAATTTACATTGCATATATAGAAAAGGCGTTTCAATACTCTTATATTTAGTTAATACAAACAACCTGTAAGAATATTATACAAACATACAAACACACCAAAGCAATAATTACCAACAGCGGCCTCGTAGATAGCATAATGAATGAACAATTTGCAGCGAGGCACATCGACATATACGACATCCATTGAGCTCATCCCCCTTCATTTGATTTCTTTCGAGTACTCTAGTCATCATTGTGTAAAGCTGTACCAGTCAGTTCTTCCCATCCAATCCATCTATTTACACATTATTCTGAACACTAACATCATCAGGTATAAGCATTTCAAGCATATTAGTCGACATTCCTCCTCGGCTATCTTTACCCAAAAAACGCCTTTCCTCGTCACCAACCAAGTCATCCATTCCTTAATAGTAACAAACTTCAATGATAATAAAAAAATAGTAACAAAATTGAAACTAACCAATGAAACAAAGTACCTTAGTTGTTGCAGAAAGAAACTATTACAATTAAAATGAAATAGTTTTTCTTGAAGAAGTTCTTACATTGCCACATCAGTACCAAATGGAGAGCGTTGAGCCCCAAATGGGTTGGCGCCAAATGCAGATGGTGATTCACTAAACACTGGACTAAATGAGAAACTGAAAGATAATCTAGTAGCACCAAAAGTAGGAGTGGGCAAAGAACCAAACGGTGGAGAACGCCAGATTACTTGAGATCAATGTTACACAATCAGCTTTAGAATTTTTCTAATGGTAGAAGATGAGATCAATGTTACGGAATCAGACCTGTTCATAAGGATTTTTCTAATTTTTTCATACTTTATCCAGTTGACCCTTGACCACGGTAGATACCGCCATAGGTGAACACATACCAACAAACATCATAGCTAGCGAAATGGCTATTGCCAAGCTCATTGATATCAAGTGCTAAATCAAGAAATCCTAGCAATTATCGTCTAAGTTATATTATAAAAAAAGATGTCAGCGTCCTATGTGGAAAACTGCACCAACGTTTACCTATACAAACCCACACCCATTTACGACCTATTTTATTTGTTTAATTGCTTGACTCCTTTTATCCATTTTGCAACCCACACATGGTGCCTTTTCTCGTTATTATCCACCACAGTGTTATCATTGTAGCCATAATTAAAAATTCAACACCTTTAATGCGTGTTATGTATAGATGTATGGAACAATGGCCATCATCAACCCATATACATGCATCTTTTAGCTAAAGTTTATAATATATGTATACAGGTTGTGCTTTATTCATTGGTAGGAAATGAAGGGATAATATGCATACACTAATATACTACACCGTTTATCAGCCTAATGTGAAAACTTAGTAACTTTTGTTTACTATATAGCTTATTCGTTGCTTAATCTATACTTTGAATTTAAAAAACGGGTTCTGAAATTCAATGCGAACAATAGGGACACAACGATATTTAGATGATATCTTTTCACCTAGAATTTCAATAAAACCATCATCTAAATTAGGGTGTTGCAATCCCAAACTATAGTTTATTTATAATTCTATAGTTTCATCTGTAATATTTGTTCATTTATCTTGGGTCATCAAAATACGTGTGGGTATAACAAAATCAAAATACAAAATTTTGGATTTTAGTTATTTGATATTATAGCTTTATGTTGCTAGTGTTGACTTTATTGAAAACGGGGTTATCGTTCTATTTATACTTAGCATCCTAAAGGCTCACTATATTATGTTGTTTTAAAAGAAAAAAACGCTTATTCAGAAATCTCGTCTACATTTTATACTTCACATAGCATCCGTATAAAATACATTCATTTCCAAAAATAAATTTAGAGTTGTGGTAATCCCAAACACCCTTCAAGTATATGTTCAAACAAAAACGTGATCACTAAACCAATAAGCAAAACAAACACCGTGTAGATTTTTTATAAAAAATATACCTTTCAAAATTATAACCAAAAGAAACAATCTTTAACTTTTTTCCAATTGAATGGCTGGTAGAACTGCTTATAATCACATGTGCCGCACTATGTACCCTGCATTATAATTATTCAAATTACCATGACTTTAGCAAAACATACTAAAACGCACAAAAGCACCAATCTTTAACATCATATCATAAAAACCAAAATCAGTACATATTATGACATAAAAATACCAAAAAAATATATTTACCTTTACTAAGCAGGTTGTTCAAACAAATGTGTAGAAGCACTAAGGATTCAAGGATCTGTAACATGCGACACAAAATTAAGCATAATTAAACCGAAAACCACGAAATCCCAACTTAACGAAACCCTAATTACCCAACTCAATTAGGTCGAAAAAACCCAATTCATCACTAATACACATAAAATAGGTAAAAAAAATAACTATAGAAAAAAGCCCTAACTTCTAGTGTAAATAAATGATAACTTTAAAATTAAGGTTTATAAACTTACAAAACAGATTAGGGTTCTTCAAAACTTCATATTAAACGACGGCAATGGATCACATCAACAACCTTCTCTGTAAATCTTATTATCCCTTATCCTATGTGTGTGTGAGTGTTTTTGGGTGGTGAATCGATTATAAGAAAATGAGATTGAGATAATGGAGGAAGGTGGGAGACACGTGTTTTGTTCCTCAGTTGGAACGAGGGGGGAAGAAGAGATTGGGAGGGCGTGTGTGTTTTTTCGTTTTGTGGCTGCCTGAAAAAATGGGCGGTTGTTTGTATCATCTAATGAAGGAGCGGTGGATGCAATGGTTTGATTTTTCTAGGTGAAGAAGATGTGTTGGATACAGTAACAGAAGAACACGCATCTTCCTATCACACAGACTAATATTTGTTTAATAATTAGTTACTGTAGACTCGATTATTTAATTAATAAAAAAAATATTACTGTAGCAAATGTGAGTAAAAAAACTACCACATTTGTTAGATAGTATAATAGTGAGAAATGTTATAACCACAAACAAACTTACACAAAAAGATTTATAAAATGATGTGTCATATGATTAGTGTCATTCTCAAAGTTATTTTTGAATTATCTTTCTTATATGCATTCACAAGTTACATGACACATCATTTTATATAAGATTTTGTGTAAGTTTGTTTGTGGTTCTAGCATTTTTTATAAATAGTTGAAAGTTAAAAAGGTGTAAAATTATAAAGTTAAAAGTGAAATTTTATTTTTGGTATATATGGGTTTTCGACTCGACATTGCGAGTCGATTAATCTCATGTCAACTATCGTTTTGGATAACCCGGAGTCGGCGCAGGTGAACCTCCGTGGTCAATGGGGGATTAATTTTCTCTCTAGGGTTCGTACCCAAGACCTCTAGACACTTTCATCCTAAGAGGCTAAGTCCTTACCGCTTGATCATACCGATTAATAAAAAATCTATATCATAAAAGTGAAAATTTAAGATACATTATTCATTACTATTAGTTTGTTTGATAATTGATACATAGGTAGATACAAAAAGGGGAAGAAATAGAATTTATAAATTACTAATCGTAAAATTCCATTTCTAAGATTAATCACTTAAGGTATGGATAAACAAATCATTAAACATGATTAGTGGTCAAGAAAATATTTTTTGTCCTAAACGTTACATTTTTACAAAAATATAAACACAAAATAATTATTTATAAAAGAAATGTTTTATTAAATTAATTAATTTTAAATCAGATTCCCCCCCCCCCCCTCGGTGAAACGAAAGGTTCTAAAACAAATAACACCTTCCCTACAAAAAGACAAAAAGGGGGGATGTAACACCCCCAAAAATCACTTACAACGCAGCGGAATACCAAATGGGGTGTTACTTCGTAATACACAGCAATAGATACAAGAGAACGACCTCTAGGTGTCGTTTGAATAATAACATTGTTAATTCAATAAAAATCTGAATTTAATAATACATTTGTCCCATAATTTGCATCACAATGAAAAGCTTGAATGTAAAGACTCCAATGCACATCAAATAGTCCAAGCATCTAATTCACCTGAGAAAAACATGCTTAAAAGTGTCAACATTAAAGTTGGTGAGTTCATAGATTAGTTAAATATAAAGTAACCAACAGTATCATCACAGTCTCGTAAAAAACCAAAGATTTATAAAGAATAGCATGACACATTTATGTCGCCAAAGTACCAGTCATACCTCAAAGATTTATAAAGAAATGCTATGACATATGTAATGTCACCAAATGTCCAGAGTAGTATGTGTCGGGGGGCCCTGTAGTCCCCAACAATGATCCGACATGTTATAACGATCGTTACCTGGTGATAGTCTATCACCCAACGGGGTTGTCCAATAACCCGAATAGATTCTATAATGTTCGTTTACCAATGATCGCAAATATCACCCGAAACAGGTATCCACACCCGAATAGATCTATTTCATAACATTCGTTCGCGCTCACCCTCCTAGTATTTTACAATTCATGACGCTTAGACGTAGACTTGTATGTACCCTAATTTGGGCAGTGAACAAATACTTGCGTATATATACTCCCGATACGGTGTCCCCGTCCAAGACCACCCGGGCAGTATTTTTATTGCTATCAGTTCATCAGCCTAACTAAATCCGAAATCATTTCAAATGTAAAGTAATGCATTTGTGGACCAAAAAATGGAAGTCAAATAATGATCCCCATAGCGAACTATGCAAATAATAATGTAAACCAATTTCGTAAACAATCCGGTAAATGCCATTTGTAAACATTCAAGTTCCCACACGAATATATGTAAAAACCAGTAAAACAGGGGGCTAAAAACTCAACAAAATCCTTTAAAAACAATCTCATATTTTAAGCATAACCAAATATAAGATTTGTAGACCAAGCATGTATCCCTCCTCAGCGGGTTATAAAAACACTCAAAAGATTGAAATAAATCGAGGCTAGAATGAATCCACATTTGATTAAAGACCACGATCAATAATCCAATTAAATCACAAAGACTGATTCTGCACGATCATCGCAACGACCTATAATTATTTCGTTCGATTATAATACACGTACTAAATATGATCAACGATGCGTACATCGTTACCACGAAATCATACATATTTTTATATGTATACAGTCATATATACATGTGATGAGAAATCCACTTGCGCGTCTTTAAACCTTAACCTTAGTATATTATTATGTAATATATACCTAGTTCCGTCCATTCCTAACTTATCCTCAATTTCTAAAGCTGATAAGCCTTCGCGGCAAATAAAACGTCATTCCGAACAACTTCCGTGTTTTGCCGGAAGGCTGAAACGACATCGAAAATGCTCAAATCGTTTCAATTAAATAAATATTGTCATTTTTAATATTTATTAAAAAATAACCTATTTAAACTAAAGTGTATATTCTGATTTCGATCCCGTTTACTTCGTTATTGGAGTTAAAGTCCCGTTTTATGTCTAAACGTCCGTCAAAATATAATTTGTTATATTTTGTAAACCAAAGTCTAACTTATCAAAGTCTCGAATTCCGAATCCCACGTCTATTTTCTGTTTTATATTATCCGATTTCATAAAAGGCACCAAGTCCATTTTTGTCCAACCTCGTCTCAGATATATCCAATAATCCTCTTTTACCTATATAAATTCCGTTTTAATATTTAATTCGTATTTTTAACTAGCTGCGTCAAGTTATAATACTTTTCATCACTAACTTATATAAATCAAAATAAAAATAAATCGATTAAATGAAACAATTTATATATTTGTGTTAAACAAACTCACTTTATTTCGGTGTCAACACACTCAAACGCACGCACCCCGGCTTTCGCAGCCAAACCCAACAGCCCCCGGCTGTTTAAACCAAACAAACCAAACACGCCCTTTTCTCGGCTATTTCCCAGCTGTCCCCGCAATTAAACTCACGCACCCGACCCGGACAGCCAAACGCACCCTTGTGCGTGGCTGTTAAGCCAAAGGCACCCTTGTGCTATTTTGACAGCCAAACGCACCCTTGTGCGTTTCTGTCTAAACCAAACACACCCTTTTGTGTTATAACCCAAACCAACCCAACCCTCGGCTGTTTGGCAGCCTACCAACCGCACCCTTGTGGTTGTCAACTCAACCCGAACCAAACAAACCCACACCCCGGCTGTCTACAGCCAAACCCACCCTCGCGAACCAAACCCACCCTCGGGCTGACCCCGCTGTCAAACCCGACGCGACCCAAACAAACAAACACCCCTAGCTGCTAAACCCAACCCGACCCGACTGTCCCACAGCCCGACCCGACCCAAAACGCACCCTCTTCGGCTTATTTTACAAACCAAACCGCACCCTTTTTGCTATAACCTATAAAACAAACACCCCTTCGTTTCTACAACAAAACCAAACGACCCTTCGGTGGTGTTATACGTGAAGCAAACAAACATCCCTTTTTTTCTCCATAAACCACACACACGCCTTTTTTTTTGTGTTGTGGAATCGTGCGGTGTGAGAGTAGGTGAGAGGAGATGGTGGTGGTGGTCATGGTGATGACGATGATGGTGTTGTTGGTGTTATAAGGTGCGTGAAGGAGAGTGGTGTAGGGGATCGGGTAATCGTTAAATGAGGAGTGTTTTTTGGTGTTTCGCCACGGATAGTCCAGCAACGGAAAAGTTTCCGCGCGGCGCTACAAGCGGCCTGGCGGTGGGGAGGTCGCCGGAGAAGAATGGTGGAGAGGGAGAGTGTGTAAAAGTGTGTGTGTGTTAAAAGATGGAAATGAAAATGAAATGATATAAAGAGTGATATCTGCGAATATAAATGAAATGACAAGTTTCAAAAGTTGGGGGTTATAATAGTAAACATTTTTATTATATTTTTATAGTAATATCGGTTTCGGGACTCATTGAGCGACTTAACGAACGATTCAAATCTTAAACTTGCGCCCATTGTTTTTATAATCAATTTTTCTGATAAAAAGAGAGTATGTTATTTGATAAACTTTCAGAAATATTTTATAACATTTATAAAATATTGTTATTCCATTTTGTGAACCTGGTTCCTCCGTCTGAACTAAAAATGGATTTTTCACGCTCGAATAGCTCCGTTTCAAAACCTTTTAAATAAAAAAAAATGATGTAATAATTTATTTTAATATTTTTAATTAAATAAATTCTGATAACTAAAAACACATTTAATTGTTTTTGTGTGTCCGCATTTGTATAATTGTTCGAATAATGTTTGCGTCTGTTTAACCCTTTTCGGCTCGATTCCAGTTCTCCGGCAAAACTAAAAAAGTTGTCAGGAACGTCATTCCACAATCAAATGCTTAGAAGTCCGAGTCGTGAAAACTGATTGTAGATGATCGTTCTTATAAGTCAAGTCAGATCCAAAAAGTCAAAGATTGACATCGTACATTCTAGAAATTCGAAAATTCTCGGATGGGTTTTACAGTAACCTACTCCTTAAAGAAATCTCTCCCGAGATTAAATTGGTGTTTATCCGATTGTGTACCGAAAAAGGTTTAAGATCACATAAAACCGGTTCTTCAGCAAGACGATGAAACTTCTTCTCAGCAAGATTAAGATGTTTTCGACACTTCTCCACATACCAAAAACTTGCTATCTTGACCAGATAATATAATACATCAAGGTAATATTTTTAGAAAAATATCGTCACAAGTTTTATGAGTTGATATTGAACACCACTAGGTATCTTGCTCATCAACTTCGTACACCCCCGCTTACGCATCCAGACCACAAAATTGTCTGCTTGTGCCCTCATGCTCCAAATCGCTTTGCTTTTGGTTTCCTTGCTGGACTTCCCTCAGGTCACCCAAACCAGTGCTACTGTCGCACTCAGAACGCTCAACTGCATTCGTTGGCAGTACTAGGATGTACGCGACCTAACGACTTCCTACTAGTGGCCCGAAATGAATATTCTCAACTATCTACACTCGTCGATAGGTGTTTATCTCTGTTTAAAGGGAGTAGTCTAACCTATTGTATAAAGTTGTATTAGTCATAACCGCGCTCCAGGAGCCAACATTAGCGACATAACGTCCAATTACTATAAACAAATGGAGACAGGATATTGCAACACCAGTTCTGTTATCTCCACAAACAATCGTGATGGCAAAGACTTGCAATGTCATAAGGAATAACTAAGAATGAGATAAAATAGGTAGCTCCAAGTGAGGCCTCAAGCTTTAAGCGAGGTGGCAAGACACTATTGTGCTTCCAAACCTTTTTAAAAACGATTCTGATGATATCAGATTTCAGTTCATACTCCGTGTCCATATCGGATACCATTAAGCCACTCATATAATTCTATTTACATAAAAGTTAGCTTCCAAATTTATGTAAGTAGAGAAATAATAACCTAATACAATTAAGGTTCCGGGTATTTATAATTTTTTTATTTAAATTAAGAATCTTCCAATCCTTTTAAATAAACACGATTATAAACATCCTACCTTAATAATCCCCCGGTGCAATAACGCGTTACTCGCGATAAATCCCTTCAAGGTGGTTGACTGGACGATTGCATGGTGTTCTAACTGAATATGGAGGGACAGTTGATTTAAAACTGCGTCACTTGAAATCTGGGATAAAAACTCTGCCAGGCGAGATCACATAAAGTTCAAAGATAATTAATGATGTACTCTATAGAGTATTAAAATGTAAAGATCTCTATAAAACAACTCAGTATAAGTGATTACCCATCTCGATCCTCCAATAACTAAGTCCTGCCTAACAAGACTTGCAATACTTATATTCATACCAATCCCGTGTGTAAACAGAATTGTGACGGGCTTTTGCTAAAAGCAATTTTCATATCCAATCCTCATATTACAATCCCGCCTATACAAGAACTTGTAATACTTAAATATTCAACATAATAACCATGTAACAAAATATAACAGGCTTTCGCGTAATACGATATAATATAAAGTTAGAAGAAAAATAATATTTCTTAGAGACCATTGTTTAAACATACAAGTCTGAGAACAAAATGAGACCATTGTGCAACTCACAATGTCTGACATATAATTAGAGACCAATTTGCAACTCAACAATGTCTAAGAAACGCTCCGGTATTTATATAAATAACTCTTATATAAATAAGCGTACGATATACGCGAAAGGAATGCAAGCATATATATATTATATATATGTATGCCACGTAAGCACTTAATGCAACACGTAATGAAAGCATATAGTGCAATACCGTGTATCACTCGCTTATAAAATGTTTGTTGTAGGCAATTAATTTGTCAAACGTTATAGTCTAGGTAAAATATGCAACCTAGTTCTCTATAACCATTGCTCTGATACCAATCTGTAACACCCCCAAAAATCACTTACAACGCAGCGGAATACCACATGGGGTGTTACTTCGTAATACACAGCAATAGATACAAGAGAACGACTCTAGGTGTCGTTTGGAATAATAACAATTGTTGATTCAATAAAATCCTGAATTAATAATACATTGTCCCATAATTTGCAATCACAATGAAAAAGCTTGAATGTAAAGACTCCAATGCACATCAAATAGTCCAAGCATCTAATTCACCTGAGAAAAACATGCTTAAAAATGTCAACATAAATTGGTGAAAGATTCATAGATTAGTTTTAAATATGAAATGAATCACTGTATCATCACAGTTACTTGTAAAAATCCCAAAGATTTTATAAAGAATGCATGACACATTTTATGTCACCAAAAGTTACAATCCCTACCCAAAGATTTATAAAGAAAGGGCATGAACAGATGGTAATTCACCAAAATGTCCAATATGTATGTGTCTGGGGCCCTAGAGTCCCCAACAATGATCCGACAAAAATTGTAATAACGTTTCCGTGTACCTTGTGAAAGCTAAACACTGCCGAAAGGGGTTTCAATCCCGAATAGATCTAAATGTTCGTTTACCCCAAGTGATCGCTAATCACCCGAACAGAATCCACACCCAATAATCTTTTCATAACATTCGCGCTCACAACCGTCCAAGTATTTACATTTCCATGACGCTAGTGACGTAGACTTTATGTACCACAATTTGGGCAGAGATACAATTACATTGCGTATATATACTCCCGTTTACCGGTTGTCTCCCACATCCAAGAACACCCGGCATTAAAGTAAAAATAATTGACTCATCCCGTATACCGGTGTCCCCTCCAAAACACCCGGGCAGTAATTTTTATTGCTATCTAGTTCAATCATCCTAAGCTAATTACCGAAATCATTTCAAATGTAAAGTATGCCATATGTGACCAAAATATGAAGTCAAATAATGTATCCCAAATCGACACTATGCAAATAAGTATGTAAATCAATTCGTAACAATCCGTAAATGCATTTGTAAACAAGCATGTCACAACCCCGAATATAATTAAAACCGAGTAAAACAGGGGGCTATAAACTCACAAAATCCTTTAAACAATCTCATAGTTATAAGATAACCAAATGTAAGATTTTGTAGACCAAGCATGTAATCCCCCTACAGGTCTGTTATAAAACAGTCAAAAGATTGAAAAGCGAGGCTTGAACTCACATTGATTAAAACTACACGATCAATTAATCCAATTAAATCACACTGAATCTGCAACGATCTCGAACTACGACCTATAAATATGGTCGTTCGATTATAATACAGCGTACTAAAAAGACCAAACGATGCGTAACAACGTATACCAAACTAACGAAATCATACATAATTTTTAATGTTTGCAGTCATATATCCATGTGATGAGAAATCCACTTTGCGCGTCCTTAAACCTTAACCCTTAGTATATTTTATGATATATTCTATTTCCGTCCAATCCTAACTTAACCTCAATTTCTAAAGCAGATAAGCCTCGCAGACAAAGGAAAACGTCATACGAACAACTTTCGTGTTTGGCCGGAAGGCTGAAACGACTCAAAATGCTCAAACGGTAATTAATAAATCTGTCCATTTTATAATATTATTAAAAATAACCTATTTTATAACCTAAAGTGTATATTCCTGATTTCGATCCATTGTCTCGTATTGGGAGTTAGAAGTCCTGTTTTTATTCTAACGTCCGTCAAAATAAAAATTTGTTATATTTTGGTAAACCAAAGTCTAACTAATCAAAGTCTCGAATTCCGAATCCACACTTTCTATTTTCCTGTTTTTATTATACCGTTCCATAAAGGCACCAAAAGTCAATTTTTTGTCCCAAGACTCATCGTCTCATATATATCCAATATCTCTTTTAACCTATATAAATTCCGTTTTAAAATTATTTATTCGTATTTTAACTAGACCGGCGCAAGTTATAATACGTTCATCTCAACTTATAAAAATCAGATTAAATAAACAAATTTATATATAATTTGTTAAACAAACTCACTTTATTTCGGTGGTCAACACACTCAATGCACGCACGCACCCCCGGTCTTTTCCAGCCAAAACCCAACACCCCTGCCCCCGGGCTGTTTAAAATAAACCAAACAAACCAAACACGCCCTTTTCTCGGCTATTTCCCAGCTGTCCCCGCAATTAAACTCACGCACCCGACCCGGACAGCCAAACGCACCCTTGTGCGTGGCTGTTAAGCCATAGGCACCCTTGTGCTATTTTGACAGCCAAACGCACCCTTGTGCGTTTCTGTCTAAACCAAACACACCCTTTTGTGTTATAACCCAAACCAACCCAACCCTCGGCTGTTTGGCAGCCTACCAACCGCACCCTTGTGGTTGTCAACTCAACCCGAACCAAACAAACCCACACCCCGGCTGTCTACATCCAAACCCACCCTCGCGAACCAAACCCACCCTCGGGCTGACCCCTTACGCTTCAAACCGACTCGACCCAAACAGAACAAACCACCACCATGCTGCTAACCCAACCCGACCCGACTTCCCACCAATCCCGACCCGACCCAAAAACGCACACCTCTTCGCTTATTTTACAAACCAAAACCGCACCATTTTGCTATAAACCTATAAAACAAACACCCCTTCGTTTCTACAAACAAACAAAAACCAAACGACCCTTCGGTGGTGTTATACGTGAAGCAAACAAACATCCCTGTTTTTTCATAAACCACACGCACCCTTTTTTGGTGTTGTGAAGGTGGCGGTGGTGAGGAGGTGAGGGAGATGGTGGTGGTTCATGTTGCTGACGATAGATGTGTTGTGGTGTTAATAAGGTGCGTGAAGGAGAGTGGTGTAGGGGATCGGGTAGATCGGTAAATGAGGAGTGTTTTTGGTGTTCGCCGGATATGTCCGTCGGAAAAGTTTCCGGCGGCGGCGCTACAGTGGCCGGCGGTGGGGGAGGTCGCCGGAGAAGATGAGTGGGGAGGGAGAGTTGTGTAAAGTGTGTGTGATGGTTAAAAGATGGAAAGATGAAATGATATAAAGGAGTTATATTAAATAAAATGAAAATACAAGTTTCAAAAGTTGGGGTTATATTGTAACATTTTTATTATTTTTTTTATAAATATCGGTTCGGGACTCATTTGAGCGACTTAACGAACGATTCAAATCTCGAAACTTGCGCCATTGTTTTTATAATCATTTTTCTGATAAAAATGAGTATTTATTTGATAATATTTCAGAAATATTTTATAACATTTTATAAAATATTTGTTATTCATTTTGTGAACCGGTTTCGCTCCGTCTGAAATAAAAATGGATTTCAACTCGAATAGTCGCGTTTTCAAAAACGCTTTTAATTAAAAATGATGAATAATTTATTTAATATTTTTATTAAATAAATACTGATAACTAAAAACAAATTTAATTGTTTTTGTGTGTCCGCGTTGTATATTGTTCGAATAATGTTTGCGGTGCTGTTTTAACCCTTTTCGGCTCGTTTCCAGTTCTCGGGCAAAACTAAAAAGTTGTCAGGAACGTCATTCCACATCAAATTGCTTTAGAGTCCGAGTCGTGAAAACGTGATTTAGATGATCGTTCTTATAAGTCAAGTCAGATCCAAAAAGTCAAAGATTGACATCGTCATTCTAAATTCGAAAATTCTCGGATGTTACAGGGGAGCGCAGTCTGCGGCGGCCCCCTTATAGGCCTGTCGGCCCGCTTATATATTAGGGACCGCCGGGACCGCCGCCAGTACAACGGCTCTTTTTGTCTCCTATAAATACTAGGCCACCCCATCTGAAAAACAGAACCTCTTGCCACAAATTTTTTTTAGATCTGTTATTCTCTCTTCTTCCTTTCTTTCTAAAACACATATCTTGATCACTAACATATATTGATCTTATTTTCAAGTGATTAATTCTTTCTTCCTCCCTTCTTCTTCTTCTTCTTCTAATCAAGTACAAGAGAAGAACAATCGTATTCTTCTACATACGATTTGTTATCAAGTGATCTCTCTCTTCCTCCGCAAGATCACATATCTTCATTACATTTACTTTGTGTTGTTGTGTAAATTGGATTGAGGTAGATCCAATAGTGTAAATTATGTATTGGTGTGATTTTGATTGTGTGTCAATCTAAGGGTATATATCTTGTGAGTGTATAAAGACTTTGTGAAGTCTTAGATTGGTTCTAGCTAAGATTAGGACTCGACATCTAGCATAGTGTCAGAAAAGAAAGTAAGCGACGTGTAAACGATTTTCTCCGTCTAAAAGGAGCTTGTTGACATAGTGAAATCTCGAGTGGAGTACTAGGGGAGTGGAGTAGGAACGAAGAGGTGCTTCGTTGCCGAACCACTATAAATCTTGGTATCTTAGTTTGATCGTTTCTTTCTCTATCTCTTCTCTATATTGTTATTTACTTACTTAGTTCATTAAATTAGATATTTTAGTGTGATTTATATTTTGGTTGATTGATCATATAACTCGAAGCTAACAATTTTTTCTAAGCAATAGTTTAAAACAGAAACCGAGCGTCAAATTAACGAGTAAACTATTCAACCCCCTTCTAGTTTCCACAATTGGTATCAGAAGCTGAGGTCACTCAAGATCTTTAAAATATATTGTATTTTAAAGCTTGGATCGATAATGGATTCTTACAATACTAGAAGGGCAATCAATGCAAAGACCACACTATTTGAAAGTGATAGTTTTTATTTATTGTAAAAATAGATTCGAGACATAGTTAAATCAAAAGATCTAGATCTTTTGACATTTAATTACAAATGGTGATTTTCAACCTATTATATAAAATCCCGGAACCAACCTATGAGGTTTATCCCTTTTTGAAAATCATACCATGATCTTAAAAAAGCTTTGCGAAAAATAATTAAAACCATAAATGGTTATTTGCAATGCTTGCCTAAAAAGAATATGAACGAATTTTCATTGAGCAATAGCGGCAAAAGAAATTTGAAAAACTTGTAATCACCCATCCATGGTAACAACCAATCAAAGATAATAAGAGTCAACCTTTTGTTCCACAATAAGAGCAATGTCGTCATCTCCGGAAGATAATCTATAGATAGTACATTTGGCAGATTTAATACTATTATCACTATTCTTAAAGCTTTGATGAAGGTTATTCAAGTAAGAACTACGTAAGGACGTTTCTTAGGGCTCTTGAAATGTGTAGAAATCACATTATCCTTTTTAACAAAAATGGCCTTAAATGAACAAATTGTGCAAATTATGCTTGTATATTGCTTGTTTTGTCATTTGTGATGTGTAGGTACGGATATTGCAAAAATCATAAGAAAACGGTCAAAACCGGACAAACACGAACACGAGAATGGAAAGAGTGCACAAGAGCCGGGAGTTTGATAGCAAAAAGGTCAAATAGTCAACCATGGTCAACAATGGTCAACTCACAAAAGACAAAAACCCTCAAAAACCTAAATTAGACCTTAATGTTAAAACCAATTTCACAAAAATCCATAAATTGATAACACCGTTAGTCCTTTGTTAATAAAGAACTAACGGTCGTTAACTCTTTATAACCAAAATCCTTAAATCCCTAAACCGAGCCCAAATAAACCAAACAACCCAAACCCTTTATACATAAGCCCAGGTCAAACACCCATTCCCCTTAGTTAACAACCTCAACGAAATATCATTTGTTGGCGGGGGAAAAATCAGTTTTTTAACTGTTCATACGCTCCCCCACTTTCCCACTCAAATTAAACCTAAAATTAACACGGTAAAATCCTATCCCAAGCTCGTCCAGCGTGGCAACGAAGATTCCAAGTACCATGCCAGCATCAAAAATGTCACCCTTTGATATTGAGTGGACAGCTCTGACAAAAGAATGACATGCGGGATTCAAAACAAACACACCTCTTGATGGAATTTTACACTAAAATTAATGCAAAAGAAGCACACCACTCCAAAGAAGTGGGATTGCCAGCTTGGCAATCCGTGTGCTCACATTCTAATCCAACGATCACAATTGAGGATCCAATGATTGAAAGAATACAAGGCCAAGATTAAGACCAAGGGGAGCGTGTAACAGACCTAGAAGCTTCTCCTCCTCTTATAAATTGAAGGCCTCTCTCACTCACAAAGGATATCTAGGAGTAGTTTTCTTAGTAGCTTATAGTTTAAGTTTTAGCTTATTTTTCTTGTAATTTTCAGCTTATAGTTTTCATTAAATGTAATATCCTTTTCAGCAGTTTGTACTTATTTTATTATTAATAAAAGTTGTTTTTCATTTAAGCTCTTTTGTCAATTCTGTTTTTCACTTATTTGCAAAATGATCTAAATAAGCTCTTACTGTTTCATAAGCTCAAAATTTCACTCATAAGCTACTAAAAGCTATTATATACTTGAAAACTCAAAGGAATTGGATGGCTGCTAAGAGTTTTCAAGTCGGTATTAGTGCTTGATGGTCAAGCATTAGGATTAGTATAGGATTTGGGATTAAGCTTAAGCTATAAGCTTAAGCTACTTTGATAATCTCTAATAAGAGCAAACACCTCTGTTTAGCTGAGGTGTGAGGTACACTTCTCTTTATAATTTCCAGTTTTACCTTATTGTCAATTTACATTCTAGCTTATTTTTGCATATTAGCTTAATTTGCTTTTCATTTGCTTATTACTGTTGCATTTAGCTTAATCATGTTGTTTGTTGCTTTTTGAGTTCACTAGTTAGCTTAGAATTTAGTTTGCAACTTATAATCATAAATCTGTCATAAAAAGTAAAAAAATAGTAGCATAGTATTTTAGCTTATTGTTCTGGCTTATTTGTTAGTTTAAAATTGTTTATTATGTCTGTTAGTAGCTTATTAATATCTGGTATTTGAAGTTTGTGATCTAAATCTCAATTTTATAAACTTTAAATGGCTTTTAAGGATTTAAGGGGGGGTTTGGGACAAGTAGTACTAACTCAGGTTAGTACTGCTTAAGTCTATTTGTTCATTTGAATTCATTTTAAACTTCAATTTCAAGTTTATAAGAGTAGGATTTAAGAGCTTAGTTTGGTTTAATCAAGTTTTCAAAGGTTTAATAGTTGTTAAGTTTGAATCTGTGGCCATAGCACATGTTAATTTGAATTATTAGCTTAATTCCTTTCTAACTGTTCTTAATACTCAAATTGTCTTTAACTTAGTGTTTTAAAGTTGAGGAAATAATATCTTTAGGTCTGCACTTGTAGGTTTTAAGTTTTGGTTAAAATTCATGTCAACTGCATCAACAGTCATAAAAAGCCAAATAGCCAATTTCTAGCTTAAAAATCAGCAGGTAAAAATAGTTTTTAGAATTTCAAATTTTGTTCACAAGTAGATTTTAGGTAATAGTAGATCTATTTCAGCTTATTTTGCTTTTAAAAGTTCATTAAGCTATCTGTTTTTAAGCTTAAATTCAGCATTTTGTCTTTTGAAAAACCAAAGGTTCACTCAGCATGAGCTGAGTAAATAAGCTGTTTTCAAATAGCTTTTTCTTTGTCCATTTAATTTTCAAAATAGTTTTTAAGACCTGTTTCTAGTAGCTTTTTGGCCAATGTTTAAGTAGGTATAGGGCTTATAGGCATAAGGATCCATTTGCTTATCTAGAAATAAGCTTAGAATTGCCCTTAAGGCCTGTTTGGTATGCAGTTTTTACCAAAAAGCTTATTTGAGAATTTTAGCTTATAGCTTTAGTTTTCTAGCTTAAATCTTGCTTAAAATTGTTAGTTAAGATAGTTTTAAACAGTTTGTAGCTTATTAGGTCCAGGATTTAGCTTATGAGTCTTTTTCATAGAAAAGCCAAAAACAAAGTTTAATAGCAAGTAGCTTTTTCATTAAGTCTTTTCATAGCTTATTTAGATTTTAAACTCTTTTTTGATTAAACTGCCATTCTAGCTTATTATAGTTGCTTATTTTTGTTCTTAAGTGCTTTTTAGATATGACCTTTTATCTGTCTTAGCTTATTTTGAGATTTCATTTGCTTATTAGTGCTTAATTTAGCTTAACAGTTAGCATTTTATAGCTTAGAGTATTAAGCTTATTCTGTCCCCTTTAACAGCTTATTTCGTGCTTATTTTTTATTTATAAAAAAAGTGCTTTTGTAAAAATTGCTTATTTAGTGTTTTTCTAAAAAGTTGTAAAAAATGGAAAACAAAAACGTTTGGGATTAGGGGAAGTCCCATGTGAGCAAGACTCGAACCCGGGACCTCTACCCTTATCACCAAACGTTTTAACACCAGCACCCTCTACCACTAACGCCCTTAGGTCTTTTTCGTTTATCTTTGCACTATCTATTTACTTATACACGTTTTCACCCATTTTCTCATAACCACTTCGCAGCTTATTTGTAGCCGTTTAGAGCTTATTCGATAAGCTGGCTTAACCAGCTTATTTTTCCTAGGACCCTTACAACATTTAGGACTTTCCTGCATTTTTTTTAGATTTTTCCTCAATTTGTTATTTTTCTTTATTTTTCGAAGTTTAGAATTTTAGAAAATCTTTTAAAAATAGTAAATTAATTCAGAAAAATACAAAAAAATAGTTTTTAGATTTAGAATAAATAGTTTTAGGTTTACAAAGTTTAAATTTTTTTTCATCATTTTTAGATTTTAAATTTCATTTTTAGCTTTTTAAATTAATTTTAAGAAATAGTTTTTAATTATAAAAAGTAGTGAAAAATATTTTTCTGAGTTTTTATCACATTTTAGACTTTTCTAAAGTAGAAAATCATTTTTTTATTTTTAGGAATTAATTTGTTTTTTCTAGAATTTTAATAGATTAAATAGGTTTTAATTCATAAAAAATTTTAAAAAAGTAAAAAAATATAAATCTTTTTTAGAAAATTTTCTTTTGTCATTTTAGAAGTTTAGAAACCAAATTTGCATTTTTAGGGTTGTTATTTGCCTTAACTAGTTTTTTTTAAGTCACTTTTTAGGATTCCCGGTTTGCGTTTTTAGTTTATATTTGTTTTGCCTTATTTGTTCTTAGTTTAAATTGCCTTAATTTTCCCGTAGTTTTAGATAACCAATCATAATCTTGTTCCATTCAAACATCGATTCTCAAAACGCCTCTCGACTTTCAATTGCATTCCTCGTTGGGGATAACGACCCGGGAATCATACTCCCGGTTTACTACATTGAGAGATTTTTGATTTTTATCCTTGTTATATATTTATATATTTACTTATATTTATTATATATTAAGGGTTGAATCTTAATCAATCAATCATGAACTTTTGGTTTCTGACAATCACGAGCATAATGGCATTTCTTATTGTAATTATAGCATTGTACATTTGCTTTGTTTGGAGTAGAATCGGTTCGTGACACACGGTGAATAATTTTATTGCTTTCATCACTTCCATTTCCTGCATTAAACATTTGATTCCTATTTCTTCCCACATTCTTGTTAATGTTTCCACCATAGCCTGCATTCTTGGTTTTTATATCAATGCATCCATCCTGAACCACAGCTTGATTTTTTGTGTTTGATGACATGCAAAGACGATTGTTGGTAGGTGAAGAGAACTTTTGAGAGATTGCTCGGGCTAATAACATCATAGCGGTTGTAAGCTTGTCCTTTTGAGAATCCCCTTGTAACTCCCCTTGATATTCGTCATCGTAATCAACAACAGATGGAGGATGTGTGACATAGTATGACTATGAAGAATAAGAAGAATTTGCATGAAGATGTGATGAAGAAGCATTTGAATGAGCAATAAGGGCTAACGGATCATTATTCTTGGCAACTTTCTTTGCCCTAGATGCTAGAACATGTGGTTCAAATTGTACCAACGATTCATACAACACATCATATGAGATAGCTTTGTCAGCTTGATTTTGACGAACCATGGTAACATATTTGCTCCATTCTGGTTGTAAGCAATTGAGAAACTTTGTGTTGATTGCCACTGTAATGGGACGAACACTATTACGATCCATGATATTCACAAGTGTCGTTAACCTTTCATACACAGAGTCTAATGATTCCCCTTCTTTTGTTGCAAACTTATCAAATTCATCCATAAGCCGTGAATGTCTCACAGTAACAGTAATATCAGATCCATGCATTAACCTTTTGATTCGTGTCCACATTTCTTGAGCATTTGCACATGCATCCACTGAATTGTATATGTCATTTGGTATTGCTTAAAGAATGTAATTCATAACCCTGACATCAGCAATATATTTCTTTTTATCACCCTCAGTCATTTTGGACAATGGTTCAAGTATTTGTTCTTCAGGGTTATCAGGATTAGGAACCATTGGTCTTTGATAAGGTCCATGTTGTATCGAATGCCACATTCTTTCCCCTTCTTCAAGCTGGTTATCCAAAAACCTTCTGAATCGACTTTCCCATGGAATATAATTCCCCTTTTCAAGCATTGGAGGTCTTGCATTTGCTCCTGACTGATCTAAGGTTTGCTAATTTGAGTTGTTTGAGTTATTTAAAGCAGACATGATGTATCAAATGATTTCAAAGCAAATTTGGATCGTTTTAGAGATGAAGTATTGTAATCGTGAAGTGAACGAGCAATAATAACCTTGACTTGTATTACAATGACTCCGTGAGTAATTAAAATACTAGGTAACACTTAAGCTTGTAAACGAAAGCTCAAGTTCCAATGATTAGAAGACACGAAACCCCTTTAACTATGTTACGAAACCTAAATAAAGAGATACGAAACCCCTGAACAGTGTACGAAACCTCAGAACTGTGTTACGAAACCGCTTCCAATGAGTTACGAAACCTTCCAAGTATGAAACCAATGTTACAAAACCTCTTGAATATAAAAACTAATCCTCTACTAAACCGCAGACTGTAATACGAAACCTCTTTACGAAACCTTTAGTGACTAAATTGTGATATGAAATCTCTACTGTGATACGAAACCATGAATTTACGAAACCAAAACCAAGCTTTTAATACAAAACTTCTGATTTACGAAACCACAAAGAGTACGAAAGCTTCCACAGTCTATGAAACCAAACGGTTACCGAAAGCTCAAGTATACGAAACCCCCTTTCGTAAAATCCAAATATCCTCTACTTACGTAAAAACAAGAATTCACTTACTTTCGTAATTTCTTAGCTATGAAACCTAAAGAAATTCTATTAATCTGATTTTAAGCATTTTTAGAATGAAAAACACAATGTTATCTTTGCAAATTAACAAATTTCTATCTCACAAAAGCTAGATTCAAGTTTACGAAAGTAATTCTACGTTAGGAAAGCTAAACAATGACTTACGTAAGCAATTTCCTGCCTAAAAAACCGTTACCGAAACCACGTTCATGCTTACGAAAGTTATCAAATCCACTTTTTTAATCAATTTAAATCCAAAAACAAGTATTTTTCATAAACGACATATTAAATCTACAATTTGATGGTTACAAAAGCTAATATTTTGCGTTTGAAGATCAAAAACACATGAAATCATAAATCTAAACCACACGAAACCTACTATTCATCCTTACAAAAGCTCAATCAATCGTATTTCTTACAATTAAGCTCGATTTGATCATGAAATACACACACTAGATCTCTCCCGACGATAGATACCACTTGTTAGATGCAACGTTTGCTAAGTAGTAATCATACGGAAGCTAGAAGAACAAAGGAGAGGAGCTAGAGAGTATTTTCATCATTTTCTAAATTTTCATTTCAAAGGGGAAAATAGAAATGGGAGAGAGAAGTGAAGTTACAAACTACAAGACTTGTATAAATACTCCTTCAAGATGAGTATTTATACTTATTACTTATCCTATTCTATTTTCCTTAACTTAGTCAAACCTTGGTCAACTTTACTTAACTTTGACCAAGATATACTTTATTACATCATAACTGCTAATAAAACTATAAACTAAACTAAGACTAATCCATAATAATAATTAACACTTTTATCGTTCCTAACAGACCATACGGGCCACAGTAGATCCCGGTTGTCTAGCAGTAGCAGAACTCTCCCCAACCTTAAACTTAGGTGTGGGAGCAGTCAAACACAACCTCTTTCGAGGTGGTATGTCAGCCTCAGGAATGTCAGCTCTGTGGATAGTGGATGGTGCAGGTAATGGTAGTGGTGATGAAACTCTTAACCGAATCCTGGCTTCTCTGTAGCCCAAAGGTGCCTCAGCATAGGTAGGGCTAGTATGGGTGGGTGGTGATGGTAAAGGTAATGGTGGTGAAGGAATTTGGGGAAGTGGTGATGATAATGAAGTGAGTGAAGATGGTGGTGGAGTAGGTAAGGAAAGAAGCCTAACAACCTCTGCCTCAGAAGGAAACGGTATAGGTGTCTGGGTTCGGACAGACATCCTAGAAGTAGTACGGTATGCAGGTGGTGGTGGTGGTGTAGCCGCAGATTCATTGGTCTCAAACAGCCCTGTCTCCTCAGCGGAGGGGACAAGATCAACAGCTGGAAAAGCAATAGCAGTAGAGTCAGCAGGAGCCAGGTGCTCCTTCTCCTCATCATCGTCATCCTCAGAGGACTCCTCCTCTTCATTGTCATCAGCATCGGCAACATAGTCAATCGGGTCCTCCTTCGGATCGGAAAAAAATAGACGAAAACGTAAAAAACGGACCAAAACGTAAAAAAAGGACGAAAACATAAAAAACGGGCAAAAACGTAAAAAAACGGGCAAAAACGTAAAAAAACAGACGAAAACTTAAAAAACGGACGCTAACGTAAAAAACTTGGCGAAAGCGTAAAACAACAGACGAAAACGTAAAAAACGGACGGAAACATACGAAAACAGACGCACACGTAAAAAACAGACGAAAACGTAAAAAACAGACAAAAATGTAAGAAGACGCGTTTTCGATCGTTTTTTACCCTTTCGTCCGTTTTTTTACGTTTTCGTACGTTCTTTTTACGTTTTCGTCTGTTTTTTACGTTTTCGTTCGTTTTTTACATCTTCATACGTTTTCATCCGTTTTTTAACGTGTTCGTCCGTTTTTTTTAGGTTTTAGTCTTTTTTTCGTTTTCGTCTGTTTTTGACGTTTTTGTCCGTTTACTTACGTTTTCGTCCCTTTTTTATGTTTTCATACGTTTTCGTCTGATTTTTTACGTTTCCGTCCGTTTTTTACATTTTCGTCCGTTAATTTACTATTTTGTCCGTTTTTTACGTTTTCGTCCCTTTTTAACGTTTTTGTCAGTTTTCCCCCATTTTTTAACAATTACGTCCATTTTTTACCTTTTCGTCCGTCTTTTTACGCTTTCGTTTGTTTTTTTAAGTTTTCGTTCGTTTTTTTACTTTTCCGTCCTTTTTCGTCCGATTTTTACGTTTTCGTCCGTCTTTTTACGTTTTTAACGATTTCGTCGTTGTTTTACAAAAACATAAAAAGAAGGAAAAAAACGTTCGAAAACGTAAAAAAACAAACGAAAACATAAAAAACGTACGAAAACGTAAAAAACGGACGAAAACGTAAAAAAGGGCGAAAACGGAAAAAAACGGACGAAAACGTAAAAAACAGACGGTAACGTAAAAAAACTGGCGAAAGCGTAAAAAAACGGAAGAAAACGTAAAAAATGGACGAAAACATATGAAAACGGATGCACACGTAAAAAAACAGACGAAAACGTAAAAAAACGTTAGAAAACGGACGAAAATGTACGAAGACGCGTTTTAGTTTGTTTTTTTACGATTTCGTCCGTTTTTTACGTTTTCGTTTTTTTACGTTTTCGTACGTTTTTTACCTTTTTGTCTTTTTTTTACGTTTTCGTCCGTTTTTTTAAGTTTTCTTCCGTTTTCGTCGGTTTCTTTTGTTTTCGTCTATTTTTTTACGGTTTCGTCTGTTTTTTACCTTTTCGTCCCTTTTTATGTTTTTATACGTTTTCGTCTGATTTTTTATGTTTCCGTCCGTTTTTTACATTTTCGTCCTTTATTTTACTATTTCGTCCATTTTTTTACGTCTTCGTCCCTTTTTTACGTTCTTGTCCGTTTCCCTCGGTTTTTTAACGGACGAAAACATAAAAATACTGATGAAAAAGTAAAAGATGGACGAAAACGTAAAAAAACAGACGAAAACATAAAAAAAAACGGACCAAAACATAAAAACAGACGAAAACATATGAAAAAACGTAAAAAACGCACGAAAACGTAAAAAACGCACGAAAACGTAAAAAACGGACGGTAACGTAAAAAAACTGGCGAAAGCGTAAAAAACGGACGAAAACATAAGAAAACGTACGAAAACGTAAAAAAATGGACGAAAACATACGAAAACAGACGCACACATAAAAAAACAGACGAAGACGTAAAAAAAGTGAGAAAACGGACGAAAATGTACGAAGACGCGTTTTCGTTCGTTTTTTACGCTTTCGTCTGTTTTTTTACGTTTTCGCCCGTCTTTTTACATTTTCGTCCATTTTTTATGTTTTCGTCTATTTTTTACGTTTCCGTCCGTTTTTTACATTTTCTTTCGTTATTTTACTATTTCGTCCATTTTTTTACCTTTTACGTCCGTCTTTTTACGTTTTCGTTCGTTTTTACGTTTCCGTCCTTTTTCGTCCGATTTTTACGTTTTCGTCCGTCTTTACGTTTTTAACGATTTCGTCGTTGTTTTACAAAAACGTAAAAGGAAGGAAAAAACGTAAAAAAACAGACGAAAACATAAAAATACAGATGAAAAAGTAAAAAGATGGACGAAAACGTAAAAAACGGACGAAAACGTAGAAAACGCACGAAAATGTAAAAAGACGGGCGAAAACATAAAAAAAACAAACGGAAACGTAAAAAACGGAGAAACGTAAAAAACAGACAGTAACGTAAAAAACTGGCGAAAGCGTAAAAAAACGGAAGAAAACGTACGAAAACGTAAAAAATGAACGAAAACATACGAAAACGGACGCACACGTAAAAAAATAGACGAAAACATAAAAAACGGACAAAAATGTAAAAAGACAGGCGAAAACGTAAAAAAAATGGACGAAAATGTAAAAAACGGAGAAAACGTAAAAAATGGGAAGAAAACGTAAAAAATGGACGAAAACAAACAAAAACGGACGCACACGTAAAAAAACAAACGAAAACGTAAAAAAACGTAAGAAAACGGACGAAAATGTACGAAGACGGGCACACACGTAAAAAAAGACGAAAACGTAAAGAAAACGGATGAAAACGTAAAAAAACGGACGAAAACATAAGGAAACAGACCAAAACGCACGAAAACGGACGCACACGTAAAAAAACAGATAAAAACGTAAAAAAACAAACGAAAACGTAAAAAACCCGAAGAAAACGTAAAAGAACGGACAAAAACGTATGAAAACGTAAAAAACGGACGAAAACGTAAAAATGCGGACGAAAGCGTAAAAAACCGAGGAAAACGTAAATAAACGGACGAATACGCAAAAAAATGATCCGGATTTTAATTTTCCCGTTTTGACCCTTGTCCGTATTGGCCATGCCCGTTTTGGCCCATGCTCGTTTTAGCCCGTGCTCGTTTTAGCCCATGCCCGTTTTGCCTGGTGCCCGTGCCCGCCCGTTTTGCCACCTCTTGCTACTTGCTACCGGTACTCTCTGATGGCACTAGTATCCAAAGAGTAAAGAGAAGGAAAGTAAGAGACAAGCTTGGAGCAATTTTCTGTATATTCCAAATGCTAAAACAAACTTCCAATTTAAACATGCAGAGAATGTAGGTTATCACCCATGTTCCTTATTTCATGCCACTACTCTAATAATGTGGTAACCATCCTAAAATGCAGGAAACTAAACAAGGAAACAATGCAGTAAACAAAGCGTGGAATCATGTGACTTGTGAGTCAATCTCGATATCTTATGGGCTTCTTGACTTCTCTTAGGGGTTATGGACTGAGGTTTGCCTATACTTATGTAAGCGAAGATAAACAAAGTCACCGACCGCAAAGTGCTTGTCTAGTCGATGTTTGTTGGCTTGTGTGACCATCTTCTGTTTGGACACCTCAATGGAATGCTTCAAGGAGCTCATAATGCGCTGATGTTCAAGTAGTGAATTCTCGATGGATCCTGTTGCGGTTGACCCTGGTAGGTAGTGATGGATTGACGTGACATCACGTCCATACAATGCTTTGAAAGGAGACATGTTGATGGATGAATGATGACTCGTGTTGTAGCAAAACTCAGCCAAATATAACAATTTTGCCCATGTGCGTGGCTCATCATAAACAAAGGCACGTAAATACATTTCAAGGCAGCGGTTAACAACTTCGGTTTGGCCGTCCGTTTGTGGGTGGTACGCGCTGGAGTGCAGGAGTTTAGTGCCCATAAGTTTAAACAACTCCTTCCAAAATCGACTGAGGAATAACGGGTCTCTGTCCGAGACAATGGTCTTGGGAAGGCCATGTAAGCGATAAATCTCATGCATAAAAAGTGAAGCTAAGGTAACCGCAGTGTAATTAGGAGACAAGGGCAGAAAGTGTGCATACTTGGAAAGTCGGTCTACGATGACCCAAATGCAAACCTTTCCTTTGGATGGCGGTAACTGTGTGATGAAGTCCATTGAGATGTCATGCCATGGTTGTGATGGTGTTGGAAGCGGCTGGAGGAGACCATATGGTTTATGATTTGGATGCTTGATAGTTTGGCAAACGGTACAGCTTTTGACAAAGTGTGCAACATCCTTTTTCAACCCAAGCCAGGTGAAGGTACTAGAAAGCCTCTTAACTGTTGCGGTGATGCCTGCGTGACCACCAATAAAGGATGAATGAAATTCTGTAAGAAGTTCGTCGCGAATCTTGGAGATCGGTGGAATAAACAGTTTCCCCTTAATGAACATTAACCCGTCGCGAAACACATGGTTTGGAAAGGC